>CM077087.1:19124832-19291900 GCA_039513925.1 Platanthera zijinensis | reverse complement strand
GCAGGCGAGTCATCCAGATCGGTCTCCACTTTGAGGACCGATAGTGGAGAAATAAGGATGGTATTGTCGCATGGCGCCGTTTGTCTTGGGGTTATAAACAGGGTGAGACAAGGATATACAAGAAGCAGGAGGGAGAGTGCTACCTCGTTTTGGTGCGTATCAATCGGGAGCGCTATTTGTTGATCGCTCAGGACAGGCAAGCGAATATTACAATGCCAAGCAACACGAACGTGGAGTTCGCGGTAGGCGATTGGGTAAACTTGGAAAGTAAAGCCGTTCCAAGGGGGTTTTTGCGGGTGAGACGCTTGATGAAGCTGAGCCCAAGGTACCTTGGACCTTTTGAGGAGTTCTGGAGCGAGTCGGGCGAAGCTGCGTACCGTTTGAAGTTATCGGTAGAGTTTAGTGGACTTTATGATGTTTCCACATCTCTGTATTGCGGAAGGCGGTGCAAGAGCCTTCGCAGGTGATCGCAGTTGATCAAGTACCGGTGGACGAAGGTTGACGACTTAGGTCAAGCCGTTTGTATTAAGAATGCAGAGGTCAAGAGGCTCCGTAACAAGGAGATCCGGATGGTTAAAGTCCGGTGGGATAAATGCGGTCGGGAGGAGCTCTCTGGGAAAGGGGCAAACCATGTAGGAGGAGTACCCGGAGTTTTTTCCGCTCAGGTCCGTTAAAAGTTTTAAGTTCCTATGGTTTTCCTTTAGTAAATTTCGTGGCGAAATCTTTTAAGGGGGGGGGAGAGTTGTAACACCCCGAAACTCAAAAGAGGACGGTGATGTTTTAAGCCCAGTTTGATTTTTGGAGCAGATGTCACGGCGTGTCTTGGGCGTGACACGAGCATTTAACACGGGCGTGTCACGGGCGTGACACAAGCTGTTCCCACGGGTTCGTGCTGGTCGACGCTTTGGCGGTCGACGATCGTCTAGTTGCAGAACACGGCCTAGGACACGGGCTGGTACCAGGCCGTGTCACTCCAGGAATCTGCAAGTGTGGTACACGGGCCGTGACACGGGAACAATCATCAACGGCGTGTCAAATTTGACACGGCGTGTCTGATGCCGTGTACCTCTCTGACTTCGAAGTGTTGTGTCGATTGCACACAGGGGGCGTGACACGGGTCCCGACACGGGCGTGTCGCAGGTGACACGGGTGTGTCAGAGGCCGTGTCAAAGGCCGTGTGCTGGTTTTTCGTATCGATCGAGACGGCGAATGGTGACACGGCCAGCACACGGCCGTGTTGCAACCCGTGTTCGGCCCAGATTTTATGATTTCAGATCTAATCTTGGCCGTTCGTTTTCTTGACTTTGGATCCGAAGGTGGGGTGCTCCTGGGTGGTTTTAGCCAGGATTTAGGGTTGGGAACCCTCATTTCCTTAGCCATTCTCTCTCTAAGAGTTTAGAGGAAGGAGAGCAAGGAGGAAGGAGGAGTCAAAGATCCGGCCGCCGAAGGAGCTTCGGAGCTCCGAATCGCGATCCGAGTCCAGATCCGCGAGGTGACGCCATTGCGGTGCTTTCCAACCGCATTGTTTTCGATGGCGTCGCGGAAGAACGCAAGGGTAACGATTTCTCATCTTGGGCATGTGAATCCCTTTTTCCCTTTGCATAGGAAGCCCTCTCTCGCGAGTGAGCGAAGAGTTGGAGCGTTCCTTGGGGTAGATATGTAAAATCCCCCTTGATAGAGTTCGTATGCGAAAACGGACTATAGACATTGTGTGTGAAAGCCTATCCGGACAAGTAGAGCAGGATCGGTGATGTTGCATTGCATTTGAACCTTGTGGAAGACTCCGGGTGTTTGGGCGTTTTTTCGGGTTTTCTAGTGGTAGATTGCAACAGGGAGCCTTGGAGAATAACTCCAAGGTGCACCCAGAAAGCTGGGCAAAAGCGAGTTTTGCCAACACGATGGCCGGGAGCCAAACGTGACCATAACCAGGTTATGTGATTGTTGTGGCAGAAACGGGACTCGGTGAGTCTTGAACCTGCGCATATGGCTTAAATTGTCGTTGCGATATGAGCACGGGTCAGGCGGAACCGTACCCGTCTATGTCGTTCGGTCGGACCGTTGGCATGGATGAGGGTCTTCGGCGGTCTATGGCTTAAATTGCCGTGACCAAGGCCAGGAAGGCAAAATGCTCATATGGTTGGCCGTCCAAGAGGCGGTGGTGGAACGGGAACGTCTATGGCTTGAATTGACGTGACGTTGGCCGGTTCGCCGTGAATGTGCCCTGTGTGCATGAGGTGTGTGGCCGTGCGAGGCTATGCCTGTTGATAGTTAACTTTCAAGACAGCCTAAACACCTAGAGGGGGGGGGGTGAATAGTTCTGCTTTATTTATAAAAACTTCTAGGCAGAATTCAATTCAATGACTAACAAAAGAATCACAGCAATCACAGAAAATAAAACATCACAGATTGCACAATGTTTATAGTGGTTCCCCAAGGTCTGGGTACATCCACTTTCCCCCTTCACCTATCTAGCAGTATGCTTGATTCGGCCAAACTTCCACTAATCTCAGATCAACAGATCCTACAACTCAGAACCAATGGTTCCTACAACTCAGGCACAACTGCCCTACCTCAGCCTGCCCCAAGGCCTACAACTCAGAGAAGATTCTTCTCCTACACTCAGGCAAACAGCCCTACCACTCAGAGTTCAACACTCTACACTCAGCCTTTATAACACAGGCTTACAACTCAGATCTGTGACAACAGATCCTACAGAAATATAGAAAAGATTATTTAACTGTCTTGCCTAAATTGAGAGAGAAAAGGCCAAGACAATTCTTGATCAGCTGATGCAATCAACTGTATCTGAGCCTTCTTCAAAGCTTCTTGAATATGAACTTAGCTGAGTTGATTCCAAACAGCTTCTTGAAATCCACTGGTGGTTTCTTTCTTCTTCTTCTTCAAATTCTGGCTTGATCTCTCTCTATCCAGCACTTTGAATGATTCTTCTGAATTCTGATTAGAACTCTTCTTTGATCTATCCTTAGATAGTCTTCTTTGATCTTCCGGAGAGATCTTCTTAAGTGCCTAGCACTTTCTTGAAATGAATTGGATTGTAATCCTTCTCAACTTTTTGATTCTTATCAATGTTTTCAAAAGATACTTTCTCCTTCTGAATCTGTCTATTTATAGACTTTCTTCATGGTAACCGGCTGATCCGGTTTCTAACCGTTTTCTGACAAGTCTAACAGCTTCAGTTAAACCGGTGGCAACCCACAGCTGTCAAGTCTTCAAACAAGTCCTGTGCCTTAGTCTTGAACCACAAGTTGTCGAGACAGTCTGTCAGAAAGTGTCGTGACCATTTGTCTATCTGTCGACACAATTGACTTTGGACTCGACACAGTCTTTAGTGATGTCGACTAAGTTGCCTTTGAGTCGACACAGCTTCTTCAGAAAATAACTTGGTCTTGACTCTTCAGTGTGTCGACACAAGTCCTGTGTGTCGACACAGTTGTTGTAGAATCATAACTTAGTAAGTGTCGACTTAGCCTTCAGGTGTCGACACAGTCTTCTTTTAACTCTGCTATAATGTCGACTCAATCACAATGTGTCGACATATTCTGTTGGTGTAGACAAACTTGAGGTCGACTATATTCTTCTGTGTCGACACATACTGCTGGTGTCGACAAACTCGAGGTCGACTATATCCTTCTGTGTCGACACATTTTCCCAATGTTGAGGTCGACGCTTTTCTTCTGTGTCGACACAAATCCCAGTGTTGTGTCGACTTACTTCTTCTGTGTCGACACACTTTCCCAGTATCATGTAGACTAACTGCATGTGTCGACATACTTCCTCTGTGTCGACACTTTTTCCCAGTGTAGTTGTAGACTAACTGCTATGTGTCGACACTGCTTCCCAGTGTTGATGTCGACTAATTTCTTCTATGTGTCGACATACTTTCTCTGTGTCGACACTTTTTCCCAGTGTAGTTGTAGACTAACTGTTATGTGTCGACACTGCTTCCCAGTGTTGATGTCGACTAATTTCTTCTATGTGTCGACATACTTTCTCTGTGTCGACACTTTTTCCCAGTGTAGTTGTAGACTAACTGCTATGTGTCGACACTGCTTCCCAGTGTTGATGTCAACTAATTTCTTCTATGTGTCGACACATCCTTCTCTGTGTCGACACTTGGACTTAGAATTTTCTGCATACTTTATCAATTCTTCACCTGCACATATCAACTCAAAAACAACATCAAATACACCTTGATGTATATCATTGAGCTAGGTTGAGCTTCTTCAAATCAGGTACACATTTTCCAATGTACCCAACAATCTCCCCCTATTTGGAGAAGTCATAACCCTTATAGCCAATGATATACACCATTTATAAACAGTACTAAATTGATGATATATGACATAACAGGAATACTTAATATAAACAAAAAACATAAAAACATCCATCACAGAATGCACATTATAATATGCCAAACAACATTTTGTTTATAACTGGGTAATGTTTGATTACATTGTTTTACATTTAATGATTACATCACAACATTACAAAAACACTATGAAGGAACTTAAAACATAATCAGGATTGATCAGGCTCTCTAATTATAATCCCTTTGCCAGATTGAATAATGTAGCTATAAGGATTTCTGATTCTTCAGCTATCTTCTTTCCTTTTAGATCAGCTTTCTTCTGAGCTTCTTCCTTGATCCTTTGCCTTCAAAATAGTGAAAAGGCTTTGGGAAGTACTTGCTTGGCTCCTTAGCATCTGATGGCAGTCTTCCCAGCTTAGCTTTCCTTCTGAATTGTACTATTGCTTCTGTCTTGCCTCATACTTCTGCCATTCTATCTCATTGTACCACTTCCCTCTCTCATGAATTTTTCTTTGTCTTGTATAGCTTTCCATGCAGTGAGTATTATGTTCCTTGAAGTAGGACTCCACTGCTCATAATCTGGCTTGAGTGCAGCCTGCTCTCTGAATCTCTTCTTTGCTAATAGAGCATCTTGCTGTTCTTTCAGAGTAGCCTCAGGCTTATCAACCTTCCCAATGACAATATTAGTAACCTCCTTTGGAGGACTATACATGCCTTGAACCTGCTGATCAATCATGTCAAAATCTGGAGGGGGTAAATGACTTGGGCAACCTCAGGTTGATTGCCTTCAAGTAGATTTGTTTGTATTCCTGACTCAGCCACCATAGCATCATCACACAATGGGGGATATCCCAATGTGGCTCGGATACTATTGGTCACCCATTTGGAGTGCTCTGAGCCTGCATGAATTAGCATCCTCTCCCCCTTATGGCTTCTCTAGAGACATGATCTCTTAGATCTTCCTTTTGAAATCTGATTTGGCCATCCAAATAATTCACACCCTCTTTAAAAAATGGTTTTAACTTTTGAAGCTTTTCAGATATTTCTTTTTGAGAGGTTGTGATGGCAGTCTTAACAGAAGCAATGGCAGCTTGAAAATTCTTATCAAATTCTCCCTTTCTTTGGCTCTATCTGCAGGCAGACCTGGAACAATCTTCTTTACCTCCTCAATGATCTCATTATGAGATTCAGTTAAATTCTCATTCATTCTTATCTGATTTCCAAAACATAGCTTTGCTTCAAAGCAATGTCATCCACCTTTGTAGTAATAGCCTCCTGTTGTTGAGCTAGATAAACCACAGCATTGCCACCCTTGTGGAACAATCTGTCATTTCCTTTTTATGCATGTTGACTTGAAACTGATGGACTTTATTGTACAACCCCGTATCCCGCGAGTGGTCGACAGGGGTTGGACCGGCCGGCTCAGATAACTTGGACCCAGTTTGCCGAGCCCGAGCTCGGCAATAGTCGAGCTAAGCTCGGCGATGGCCGAACGAAGTCCGGCATGCCGAGACCGACTCGGTGCGGAAACAGGGCTCGACGATAGTCGAGCCAAGCTCGACGATCTCCGTGCCAAGTCCGAGCTCGGCGATCGTCGTGCCGAGCCCGAGCTCGGCAATAGTCTAGCCGAGCCCAGCGCTAGCCGAGCACAGTCCGCCGAGTCCGTGCCCGCCTAGGCCCAGGGCAGGCGAGTCGGACCCCATTGCCGAGCGAGTGCCCCCCCCTCAGGTTCCAGCTCGCATCTCTTGGCCATGGCACGCGCTTTTACTGTGTGGCCCCTTTTGGTCTGCCTGCAGTCCTCGAAACAGTGAAGGTTGTATATGGCAGGCCATCTTTTTTCCTATAATAGGACCCAAGGGGTAACCTCAGAAGGCACGTTTTTACTGATTCTTTCTTCGCCTACTAGCGCTTTCCTGAGGTACCTTAGCCCGGCATTTGGCTAAGGAGGGGAAGCGCTCTGAGATCATCCGGGTGTGTGTGGACCTCCACGCCGGCCCCTTGGTCTAGTCCTTGTCTCCACTTTTCTTTGTCGTTTTCTTACAGGAGTGAAGTAGGTGCGCCCACCCCTTCCCCAAGGGTCGAACTCCACAAGAGACCGGTTTTTCCGGTTTCAACATTTATATCCTGAGCTAAGTCAAACTGAAGTGACTTGCTATTTTCATCAACATACTTTTCCAGAGCCATCCTTTGTTCATCCAATTTTACCTGTAGATCTACCATAAACTTGTTATAATCAAAGGCTGGAGATACCTGTAGAGGTGTTGTCTGTAAAGCCTGCTTATAATTCTTGCTTCTTCTCTAAAATACAACAAGTTTTCTTTTCTTTGCCATCCTGGCATCTTCAGTTTCAGTGTCAGATGAAGTATCTAAATGAATTCTTTCTTGAGGAGGATGAATTGTATCTGTCCCAGTGACCAGTTGCTCAGCCTCAACAACCACTGGCTCCCCCTCAACCTGTGGCTCAACTTCAGCTTCCTGATCAATGTCCATACCTATGGACTTCTCAATTTCTGGTCCACCTCCGACTTTATCAGTAATAGTATCAACATCAGGGAATAACTCCTCCAGAGTAAATTCCAGTTGAGCTGTAACTTCTGCAGCAGTTAAATCTTGAGATAAGTTTAACTGTGCTTCCTCTTGCACTTGTACTTCAGTATTTGTAGTATCTAGAGGAGGAGTGGACACTAGCTCCCCCTGAACCTGTGTAGTAATAAAAATATGAGCAATGTCTTTTATAGTAAAATACATTAGCTCCCCCTATACTTGTACCTGATCAGGAGTAGATACCTTTTGAGCAGGAGAGTGACATTGCTCCCCCTGCATCTGTGCAGGTGTTGACACTTGCTGGACTATAGTTGAGTCAGACTGTTCTTCAACCTGTGTCCTGAGTGGGTCTTCTTGTAGTTGTTCAGTTTCTTGATTTTGAGTAGGGGATTTCACAGGGGTGTCTGGCCTGCTCTCTTCAGGCACATCCTTGGACAGCACCCTATCCCACCTAGAGAACAGTCTCATATCCATTCTTCTCATATGATTGATCTTAGTCCCTTGCAGTTGCTGCATCACTTCAGGAATCACTCCAGTGAGATATAAGCTCATGATCCTGGCCATGTTAGGCTTCTTGATTCCTTCTTTGATCTTGTCAAAGATCACTCCTGACCAATCAGTAGGGATTGTAAAAACAATCCTGGTCATAAGGCTGAACATATAGGCAGAAATCCTATCATGTCCACCTGTCTTGCAGAGGATCACTTTCCCAACTATTTCAGACAAGAACTTCCCTTGCTGATTCATACCCTTCCTGTTGAATGCAGCTCCAATCTTCAAGCCTGAGTCCAGTCCACACCATTGAAGGGCTTCCCTTGTCTTAGAACTAGGAACTTCCTCTTCATTCTCAACTACTTGTAATTGAAAGATCTTTCTTAAACTTCTTTGAGTAATCTTTACCTTAGTCCCTTGTACATTGGACTTAATCTTGAGGCCAGTCGAGTGGACTGATGCAGAGATAAAGAACTCGTGCACCTCCTTCTTCCAGATTTTAGTTGGTTCTGAGATTAGAAATTCTAACCCTGACTCAGAGAGGAGGGTGATAACCCCTTGAACATCTGGCGGCGCCTCTGCAAAGGCCTGGCGCACCAACTCATACCCTTCATTAATGTTGTCTTCAATCCTTGGCGCCATCGATTCGTCGAGAAAGCTTGAGAGAAGAGAGAAAGATAGACTGTCGATACAGTGTTTTAGCTCGAAAACCTTGGAAGCGTGTCGACAGAAAGAGTTTTTGACCTATTTATAGCTTCAGTTGAAAGAAGTTCAAAAGGCGCCAAAAACAGTCTAAATGTGTCGACACAGACGGAATGTGTCGACACAAACTTCTATTGACTCGACATTACTTCAGCCTACTATGTGTCGACACCAATTTGTGGTTATGTCGACACCTTGGATACATAATAGAAAGACAGAAATTCTGTGTCGACTCTAAGGATAAGTGTCGACACATATTCTGTAAGTGTCGACACCATTAGCCTGGTTGAGTCGACATTACATTTCTGGTTAAGTCGACAATATAACTCTTAAGTGTCGACACATATTCTCTGTGTCGACACAATATTTCTGACTTGTCGACATTATTTCTCTGAGTCGACACATTATTACTGAATGTGTCGACACATTCTTACTTAACCAATTTCTATTGTTATTACTTAACTTACTTAAATCCCACTTTAATTGCATTGTTAATGATTTTGTTAATACATTAATCAATGGTTAACATACCTAATTCAATTTTGAATTTATTGAATTTGGTTTCATCTAAAGGCTTAGTAAATACATCTGCTATTTGATGATCTGTTTTTACAAATTCCAATGAGATGTCTCCTTTTTCTACATGTTCTCTAAGAAAATGGTATTTGATTTCTATATGCTTAGTTCTACTATGAGAAACTAGATTATTAGCAATAGAAATAGCACTCTTAGAATCACATAAAAGGGGTGTTCTACTTACCTGAATACCATAATCCTTAAGCTGATGCTGTGCATCCATAATAGCTGTGCACAGCAGCTTCCAGCAGCAACATACTCTGACTCAGCTGTGGAAATTGCCACACTAGTCTGCTTCTTACTACTCCAAGATATTAGTCTTCCTCCCAGGAATTGCAAGTACCTGTAGTACTCTTTCTATCCTCTCAACATCCTGCAAAATCTGCATCTGAATAGCCTGTTAGTAGAAAATCTCTATTTCTAGGGTACCAAAGACCTAGAGTAGGAGTGCCCTTTAGATATCTCAGAATCCTTTTGACTGCAGTATAATGAGATTCTTTAGGGCAGGCTTGGTACCTAGCACAGACACATGTTGCATATATAATGTCAGGTCTACTAGCAGTGAGATATAGTAGAGACCCAACTATTCCTCTATACAATGATTCATCAACAGGTTTACCTGCCTCATCTTTGCATATAGGCATACTTGTTCCCATAGGAGTTCTCATGGTGGAGGATGACTCCATACCATATTTCTTAATTAATTCTTTGGTGAACTTAGACTGAGATATGGACAATCCATCATCAGTCTGTCTTACTTGGAGTCCCAAGAAGAACTTAAGTTCTCCCATACTGCTCATCTCAAACTTCCCTTGCATAAGTTTGGCAAACTTTTTACAAAGGTTGTTTTCAGTAGATCCAAAGATTATGTCATCAACATAGATCTGGACTAAGATGATCTTTCCTTTGGATTCCCTAAGGAATAGAGTTTTGCCTATCTTTCCTCTTGAGAATTTATTCTCAATGAGGAAGGTAGACAGGGTTTCATACCAAGCCCTTGGAGCTTGTTTTAACCCATACAAAGCTTTCCTAAGCTTATACACAGAATCAGGTTTAAGAGGATCTACAAAACCTGATGGCTGCTCTACATATACTTCTTCTTTAAGATCACCATTCAGAAATGCTGACTTCACATCCATCTGGTATACTTTGAAGTCTTGGTAGGCTGCATAGGCAAGGAACATTCTGATTGCCTCCAGCCTTGCTACTGGAGCAAAGGTTTGATCAAAGTCAATCCCTTCTTCCTGCCTGTATCCTTTTGCAACTAACCTTGCTTTATTCTTCACTATTATCCCACTTTCATCTAGCTTGATCCTATAGATCCACTTAGTGCCAATTATGTTGTGGCCTCTTGGTTTAGGAACAAGCTCCCAGACTTTGCACCTTCTGAATTGATTCAGCTCCTCTTGCATTGCATCAATCCAGTGCTGGTCTTGGATAGCTTCTTCAAACTTCTTAGGTTCCATTTGGGACAAGAAACTTGAATGCAAAACTGTGCTTTGATTTCTGCTTCTAGTTTGCACTCCTTATCTTGGATCACCAATTATCTGATCAGTAGGATGATCTCTTAGATATCTTATAGCTGGAGGAAGATTCCCTTCAGGTTGAGCATCTCCAGCTTCTTCATTCTGCTGAACCTCTTGGTTTTCATCAGCTTCCATTATCTCTTGTACTCCCCCTGGACAGCAGCCTTCATTTTCCAATGCTCCATCTTCCTTTGAAGCTTCAGCAATGGAGAGCTTGTCCATCCTTTTGCTTATACCTGTTGAGTCATTTGATCTACAAGACAACTCACAATTGATTAATCTTGTTTCATCAAATACAACATGCACAGATTCTTCAACAACTTGAGTAGTTAAGTTGAAGACTCTATAGGCCTTACTATTTGTGCTGTACCCAACAAATATCCCATCCTGGGATTTGGCAGCAAACTTAGTCAAATATGACTTGCCATTATTAAGTATATAACACTTGCAACCAAAGATCCTAAAATAGGATAGATTTGGTTTTCTGCCTTTCACAATCTCATAGGGAGTCTTTCTGAGGCTTTTGGTGATAGAAGCCCTATTGATGACATGACAAGCAGTGTTACTGGCTCAGCCCAGAAATATTCTGGGAGAGAGGTGTCACTCAATAGAGTTCTACCAGCTTCAATTAATGTCCTATTCTTTCTTTCAGCAATTCCATTTTGCTGAGGTGTTCTAGGTGAGGAGAACTCTTGGAAAATCCCAAAGTCTTTACACACGTTTGTAATGCTTTCAGATTGAAACTCAGTACCATGGTCACTTCTGATTTTGACCACTGTACTATTTAGTTCATTCTGAATTTGCTTTACAAAATTAAGTAATACACTTGGGGTTTCAGATTTTTGTCTCAGAAAGAACACCCATGTAAATCTAGAATAGTCATCTACAACCACTAGAGTGTAGACCTTCCTACCTAGACTGTGAACTGGCATAGGACCAAAAAGATCCATATGCAAGAGGTATAAGCACCTCACAGAATCCTTGTTTTCAAGGCTTTGAAATGAGGATTTTGTCTGCTTGCCCTTTTGACAAGCTGAGCATACCCCTTCCTTTATACACTTAACTTGAGGCCCATTCCTCACTAGTTCTTTACTAATGAGTTGGTCAATTGTCTTGTAGTTTAGATGAGCCAATCTCTTGTGCCACTTAACACAATGGGAAGCATTGTCATCAGCTACAAGACAAATGTGGAAAGCCTTATTTTCACATTCAAAATTAAGGCAATATACATTTCTCTTCCTATACCCAGTCAATATGATCTCTTGATCACTTGACCTTTTGATATGACATCCATCCTTACCAAATGAAATGTCATATCCTAGATCACTCAGCTGGCTTATGCTTATTAGATTATGTTTCAAACCTTTTACATAGGCCACTTGGGTGATAGTAATTAGGTTAGAAGAAATGTTACCAAACCTTTGATGACTCCCTTCTCAGATCCACCAAAGATCACTTTAGGTCCATCTTTGACAGATGAATACTCCTTCAGCAGCCCCTTTGTTCCAGTCATGTGCCTGGAACAACCACTATCCAAGTACCATATAGGGGCATGGTTACTTGGATTCACCTGCAATACAGAATTACTTACCCTTAGAACCCAAGTAAGTCTTGGGTCCTTGGTTCAGGTTAGCATTAATAAAGTTATCATAGCCTCTTCTAACAGGTAGACTCTTATTCTTTATAACACTTGTGTTATACCAGCAGTCTAATGCAAAATGGCCTCTCTTGCCACAACACCAACATTCAAACTTATTGTATCTAGATCTAGATACATCCTTGTCAGAAGAATTTCTGTTCATTGCTGGTGCTGTTGCAACTTCACCTACTGATTTCTTAAAACCATTGGGTTTATGACCATAGGTAGGCCTGCTTGCATTTACACCCTTATTCTTCAGAACATTAGTCTTAATATGACCTTGAATGTCTTCATGATCATATATGTTAGAAGGCACTTTCACCTTACTAAACTTTATGGGGACTGAAAGATTTAGTGGCTGAATAGGGGCTTTGCCTTTCCTCTTGAATCTGCCAGCCCTGGAGTTACCTTTAAATCCTAATCCAGCCTTACCCTTCTGAGTGACAAATTCATCTATCAAGGGTAAGACAGATTTTGGCTTAGAGTAACTAGCCACTAAATCCCTTTCAATTCTAAGTCTGGCCTCCAGACTCTTCACTTGATCATTAGTATAATTAATTGTGCCCATCTGAATAATAGTTATATTCTTCAGCTTGGCAATTTCATTTAATTTTTGATCAAGGACTTTTTCTAACTCAGTTGTTGCTACCCTTAGTTCAGCAATTTCCTGAGCCTGAGTTTTAACCAGGTTCTTGCTTTTCTTAAGGGCCTGCAACAAGTCCCCATACTTGTCTATCAATTGATAGACATCTCCTTCAGATCCAGATGCATCTTCATCACTTGATGCAGATGTAGCTGATTCTTCACTTGTACTACAAACAGATGTACTGGAAGGACATTTTACCTCATTAGGACCAGACTGATTCTGGCATATGTCCTCTTCTGATCTTGTCATCAACCCCATGCATTGATGTTCATTGATGAAGTCTAGCAACTGCATAAACTCCTCTTCCTCAGATGCAGCATATAGTCCAATATATGCTTCAGCTTCAGATCCTGATTCTGAAGTTGACTGGTCTGACAGACTTTTATCTTTCTTTGCTACAAAGATTTCTCCTTCTTGCCTTTCTGATAAGTCTTCTTCTTTTCTGAAGATTCCTTTCTCTTGTCAGGACAATCAGCCACTACATGTCCAGGCCTATTGCAACAATAGCAGACAATCTTTGAAGTAGTGGCTTTGCTGGGCTTTGATCTGCTTTTCTCTTTCCTTGATGACCTTCTCTTCTGATAATAGTCATCAACTTACTGTGATGTGGAAGGCATAGACTTCCATTGCTTCTTTTTCAAGAACCTTTGGAATTACCTTGTGAATGCAGCAAAGTCTGCATCTGAATCACAGCTTTCTGAACCCTTATTTGAATTTTCAGAACTATCTTCTTCAACTTCCTTAGGAGGAGATGGTGATTTCCTCCTATTCTTTCTAGTGGCTTCAGCATTAAATGTCACAGTCTTTTCTCTGTGATCTCCTCTTGAGTTTCTTTCCTCCTCCTTCCTCACCATAAGTTGCATTTCATAGGATAGCAACTTTCCAAACAGGGTTGGAGGAGATATCTCTGCCAATTTAGCCACTTCTCTTATGGCACAGATCTTTGTATCCCAATCCTTTGATAAGGATCTTAAGAATTTGTCATTCAGTTCATAGGTACTGAAGACTCTTCCATAGGATATTAGCTCATTCACAATTCTATAGAATTTCTTATAGCACTCAGTATGATATCAGATTTTCCTTGTCTAAAGCTTTCATACTCCTGATTTAGCATAGACTTCCTGTCCAGCCTTACTTCTTCAGAACCCTCCATGTAGACAATCAATGTGTCCCACATCTCCTTGGAGGTCTTGCAGTGAATCAGATTCTGAAATGTTGAATCATCTATGGCACTAACAATGATGTTCTGTGCCCTTTTGTCCATGGTTGCCAAGATGATTTCATCCTTGGTCATTTTGAATAAGTCTTTGGTATTTGGATATTTGCATCAAGAACAGATATCTTTATTGGAATGAAGGGGCCTTCCTGTACTGTGATGTAAATCCTTGGGTCAGATGCCTCCATAAACAATCTGACTCTTTCTTTCCAGATCCCAAAGATTTCCTTCTTGCATATGGGTAATTTCATAGACCCTAGCTCCTTATGATTCTCTCCAGAACCCATCTTCTTGAATCTTGAATTTGCCTTCCAGATCTACCTCAGACTGTTAAGTCCTTTTTGAGGAACCTGGCTCTGATACCACTTGATAGTTTAACTTTCAAGACAGCCTAAACACCTAGAGGGGTGGGGGGTGAATAGGTTCTGCTTATTTATAAAAACTTCTAGGCAGAATTCAATTCAATGACTAACAAAAGAATCACAGCAATCACAGAAAATAAAACATCACAGATTGCACAATGTTTTATAGTGGTTCCCCAAGGTCTGGGTACATCCACTTTCCCCCTTCACCTATCTAGCAGTATGCTAGATTCGGCCAAACTTCCACTAATCTCAGATCAACAGATCCTACAACTCAGAACCCAACTGGTTCCTACAACTCAGGCATAACTGCCCTACCTCAGCCTTGCCCCAAGGCCTACAACTCAGAGAAGATTCTTCTCCTACACTCAGGCAAACAGCCCTACCACTCAGAGTTCAACACTCCTACACTCAGCCTTTATAACACAGGCTTACAACTCAGATCTGTGAAAACAGATCCTACAGAAATATAGAAAAGATTATTTAACTGTCTTGCCTAAATTGAGAGAGAAAAGGCCAAGACAATTCTTGATCAGCTGATGCAATCAACTGTATCTGAGCCTTCTTCAAAGCTTCTTGAATATGAACTTAGCTGAGTTGATTCCAAATAGCTTCTTGAGAATCCACTGGTGGTTTCTTTCTTCTTCTTCTTCAAATTCTGGCTTGATCTCTCTCTATCCAGCACTTTGAATGATTCTTCTGAATTCTGATTAGAACTCTTCTTTGATATATCCTTAGATAGTCTTCTTTGATCTTCCGGAGAAGATCTTCTTAAGTGCCTAGCACTTTCTTGAAATGAATTGGATTGTAATCCTTCTCAACTTTTTGATTCTTATCAATGTTTTCAAAAGTTACTTTCTCCTTCTGAATCTGTCTATTTATAGACTTTCTTCATGGTAACCGGCTGATCCGGTTTCTAACCGTTTTCTGACAAGTCTGACAGCTTCAGTTAACCGGTGGCAACCCACAACTGTCAAGTCTTCAAACAAGTCCTGTGCCTTAGTCTTGAACCACAAGTTGTCGAGACAGTCTGTCAGAAAGTGTCGAGACCATCTGTCTATCTGTGTCGACACAATTGACTTTGGTGTCGACACAGTCTTTAGTGATGTCGACTAAGTTGCCTTTGAGTCGACACAGCTTCTTCAGAAAATAACTTGGTCTTGACTCTTCAGTGTGTCGACACAAGTCCTGTGTGTCGACACAGTTGTTGTAGAATCATAACTTAGTAAGTGTCGACTTAGCCTTCAGGTGTCGACACAGTCTTCTTTTAACTCTGCTATAATGTGTCGACTCAATCACAATGTGTCGACATATTCTGCTGGTGTAGACAAACTTGAGGTCGACTATATTCTTCTGTGTCGACACATACTGCTGGTGTCGACAAACTCGAGGTCGACTATATCCTTCTGTGTCGACACATTTTCCCAATGTTGAGGTCGACGCTTTTCTTCTGTGTCGACACAAATTCCCAGTGTTGTGTCGACTTACTTCTTCTGTGTCGACACACTTTCCCAGTATCATTGTAGACTAACAGCTATGTGTCGACATACTTCCTCTGTGTCGACACTTTTTCCCAGTGTAGTTGTAGACTAACTGCTATGTGTCGACACTGCTTCCCAGTGTTGATGTCGACTAATTTCTTCTATGTGTCGACATACTTTCTCTGTGTCGACACTTTTTCCCAGTGTAGTTGTAGACTAACTGCTATGTGTCGACACTGCTTCCCAGTGTTGATGTCGACTAATTTCTTCTATGTGTCGACATACTTTCTCTGTGTCGACACTTTTTCCCAGTGTAGTTGTAGACTAACTGCTATGTGTCGACACTGCTTCCCAGTGTTGATGTCGACTAATTTCTTCTATGTGTCGACACATCCTTCTCTGTGTCGACACTTGGACTTAGAATTTTTCTGCATACTTTATCAATTCTTCACCTGCACATATCAACTCAAAAACAACATCAAATACACCTTGATGTATATCATTGAGCTAGGTTGGGCTTCTTCAAATCAGGTACACATTTTCCAATGTACCCAACACCTGTGATGATGTGTGCTCACACTAATTTATTGCCTATACTAATAAAGTGCAGGGAAAGAGCATCGCCGCCCCGATTTTGGGGGCGGGATTGTTATAATTTGGTCAGCATAGCTGACCGTTGCTTTTATTTGCCACCGGGCGGTGTTTTGTGCTTGCAGGTGCTGCGGAGCCGAGCGGAAAATAGCGGGCTAAAGCCCATGTTGCGGTGCTGGCCCTCGAAGGCCTAACCCTTTTATGCTTTCCGTTTATTTCATGTATGGCCGGCCTGCGAGCCGAAGTATGTAAGACATGTTTTGTTAAGCAAACCTTGTAAGGTCATAAGGCCGGTACTTTTGTATTTTTCATTCCTATTGTTATTTCTGTAGTGGACATTCTTGCTTGGCAGGGTTCTTGTAATTGTGCAACTTAATAAATTACTTCCGCTAGAATGACTCTGTGTAGGACGTTGGTGATTGGTTGTATGGTTTCAACGCGTAACCAACCGGTCTGTCCGTAGTATATGACGTCGGGCCCCGGCCGGACCTACTGTTATATACTATGTGACGGATAGGGGTGTTACATAGAATCATTCCGTTTAGAGCACGCAGATCGTTGATTTTACGAAATGACAAGACCGCCCTGACCGGAAAATAACCGCCCTCGCCGGAAAATAAATGCTCCTTCCGTGAGGGGAGGAGCGACCGACGAGGGCGGAGGCCGGAGGAGGTCGACGGGGCCGACGAACAGGTAAGGCCGCTGGCCGGCGGGCGGTAGAGCCCGACCGGAGGGTGCGACGGCTTCGCGACCACCCGCCTTAGAAGTGGAGGGGGACCAGACTTGGGTGGCCAAGATGTCGCCCAAATCTCGGTGGCTAGAGGGGCGGGCGACCATGTGGACGCCTGCTCCTAACAGGAAACGGGCGCCCAGAACTCGATGGCTAAGAGGTCGCCCAGATATGGGCAGCCAGAGGGACGGTCAGCCATATGGCTACCCGCTCCTGACAGGAAACAACCGCATAGAACTGGGAGGCCATAGGCCGCCCAGATCTGGGTGGCCTCCAAGAACTGGGAGGCCAGAGGGGTGGGTGGCCATATGGCTTCCCGCTCTTGCCTGGAAACTGCCGCCCTGAACTGGGCATCCAAGAGGCCGCTCAAATCTGGGCGACCATATGGGCGGGCGGCCAAGTGGCCGCCCGCTGCTAACTTGACATTGCCGCCCAGATCTGGTCGGCCAAGAGGCCGCCTAGGTTTGGGCATTCAGGGGGCAGGGCAACCATTTAATTGGTCGCCCCTCCCGTCGGGAAACGACCGCCCATTTCCGGGAAGCCGGAGGGCGGCAAGGCTGCGTGCCCAGCACGTGACCGAGGAGACGCGTTGAGGCGCATGGCTAAGGCCGCATGCGGCCCTTTGTCTGCGTGGACGTGTACGACGAGAGGGCCGGGGGACAAATCGACACATGTCGACACGCCCGAGGCTTTGGTGGTCGCACGCGATTGTAATGCACTTTTTGTAATGGCCTCCCCAACACACGACTTAAAAGGATGGTCGTCGGCACCCCCAGGCACCATGCTCGAAAGGATTCTGCCTCAAATAGTCTGCATACCATGCACCCCAACCCCTCTCCATCCACTAACGGGTTGTTAGAGGCCGCATCCTCCCTTCGATGAGAAGTGATCCAGTTAAGCGCCCCCTACGGGGACTTCCCAGGAGGTAACCCGCCCCAAGACTACTCTAGTTCGAGCATGCTTAACTGTAAAGTTCTTTCACTTCTCATCATCAATTGAGTTCAGCTCAACCCCAACCTCTCTCCATGCAACCCAACCCTTCTCCATCCATTGAGCTCAATTGGTGATGAAAAATGAAAGAACTTTATATTTAAACGTTGTCAGGCTGGAGTAGTCTTGAGATAGGTGACATCCAAGGAAATTCCCGTAGGGGCGCTTCACTGGATCACTTCTCATCAAGAGAGACTACAACCTCCAACAACCTGTCGGTGGATGGAGAGGGATTGGGGTGCATGGTCTACAAACTATTTGAGGCTGAATCCATTCAAGCGTGGTGTTAGAGGTGCCGACAGTTGTTTTTCCGAGCCGTGAGCTGAAGAGGCTGTTACAGATTATTAGCAAGGGGATAAATTGTTTGGAAAATGATAAATTCATTGTTAGTTTTAATTAATAAGACATTTAGAACCAAATAATCTTCTGGCTTAACGGGGTCCTCCTCCATTTATAGGAATTTTGGGTTGCGAATAACTGAAATTCCTACGTCCCCTACTATGTTAGTGGGGGTCATGGGGCGAAACCCATGATGGAAACCGCCGCATGCACACCGCACATGACGAAATCACCGTGCTCGCGGCTGGCCACCCCAACCGACAAACCTTGGTTGTGCTCCCATGACGTGCGGTAACAAGGCCCCGCGACTGACCGCCCTAGGTCGTGCGCCCATGACGTGCAACCGCAAGGTCTTGCGGTCGGCCACCCAGCTGGCCGCCACCTTCGCACCCCGAGGCCGCAAGCATGCGCCCGCGAAGAGTCGCGCCCGACCACCCGGTTGGTCGCCGTCTTCGCCCCCCCCCTCGCGACCGCAAGCATGCAACCACGAGGAGTCACGGCAGGCCGACGTTGTGCCCCGCGACCGCAAGCATGCAACCACGAGGAGTCACGGTAGGATGACGTTGTGCCCCGCGACCGCAAGCATGCAACCACGAGGAGTCACGGCTGGCCGACGTTGTGCCCCGCGACCGCAAGCATGCAACCACGAGGAGTCACGGCAGGCCGACATTGTGCCCCGCGACCGCAAGCATGCAACCACGAGGAGTCACGACAGGCCGACGTTGTTCCCCGCGACCGCAAGCATGCAACCACGAGGAGTCACGACAGGCCGACGTTGTGCCCCACGACCGCAAACATGCAACCACGAGGAGTCACGACAGGCCGACTTTGTGTCCCGCGACCACAACGGGCTGCGACCGGCCGCCGCCGCGCCCCGTGGTTGTACTCACGCGGTCGCAAGGGGCCACGACCGACCTCGCAGCCGACCGCCGCATCGCCTCGCCATTGAACACACGCGAGCGGCCGCGGCCTCGTACGTCTCCGACCGACCTCCTCGGCCTCCGGTCATTCAATTCCTCTCCGGGCCTCCCCTCCTTCGAGGACGAGTGGCCGGCCGCCCGGTCGTCCTCCCACCGGCTGGGTCCCGCTGGCAGGGCCTCCTCCACCTGCGAAGCCACCTTTTTTGGTTGAATTAATTGTTGGGGTGGTGGATCACTTCAGGGCCTCTTGTTTCTCACACCGGGTTAGCCCAAGTGAGCTTAGAGGCACGGAAGTGTGAAGCAGCCCCTGTATGCATTCTTGTCCCTCTGTTTGAGGAGAGGTCGACGATCGTCGAGCTCACGCTTGAGCGTCGACCTCAACTGGCGTCGAGCGTCGATCTCAACTGGCGTCGAGCGTCGACCTCTGCTGGCGTCGAGCGTCGACCTCCGGTCGACGCCCGAGCGTCGACCTCCGGTCGACGCCCGAGCGTCGAGCTCTGCCTGGGGCGTCGACCATAGCTGATGCGCCGAGCGTCGACCTCGGGTGAGATCGTCGACCTCCGGTCGACGCCCGAGCGTCGAGCTCGGCTCTGCGTTCGACGTTTTGAGTCGTTTTTACTCCTGAGTATTTATATCCCGTTTTTCGGGGATTAGGGTAAGCAAAGCTAATTTCAGAGAGATTGACGACTGCGTATTTCCTGAAGAAGACGTATACGAGGTTTATCGTTGGAGGCGTCGTTCAGGGGAGTTTTTCCCTCGGGTAGTTTCTTGTCCAGAAGAAGGTGAAGGTAGGGTCGGCCTTGGCCTTTGTAACCTTTTGTAACCTGTAATCTTTTGGTGAATACAAGAAGGAGGAAGAAGGGGAGAGAGGACGTAGCCCGGTTTTGGGTGAACCTCTGTAACATCTTGTGTTGTGTGATTGCTCTGTTTATGTTCTGTGTTTGTTATTCGATTTTCGAATTTTCTCTTCTCGGCGCTCCGGATTCCTTACATTTGGTATCAGAGCCAGGTTCTCTTGATTCTTGGAAATGAGTTCAGGAGGAGTGCGGATCGAGATAGAGAAGTTTGATGGCAGTCGATTTGATCTGTGGAAAATGAAGATGGAAGATCTGTTGGTGGATCGAGATTTGTGGGGAGCAATAGCGGATGATCCACCGAAAGAGAAATCTACGGAGGAGGTTGTTGCAGCCTGGACAAAAGCCGATCGGAAAGCCAAAGGTCTGATCCGGCTGTTTCTTACAGACTCTGTTTTAACAAACGTCATGGAGGAAACTTCGGGCCAAGGTTTATGGCGGAAGTTGGAGACTCTGTACCAGAGCAAATCTCTGGTGAACAAGTTGCTGTTGCGGAAGAAGTGGTACAATCTGAAGATGCAGGAGGGTGGTTCCTTCTCGGAACACCTGACCAATTTCAACACGGTTGTGGGTCAGTTGATCTCTATTGGTGAGAAGATCTCGGATGAAGACAGGGCGATCACACTACTTTGTTCATTGCCGGACTCTTGGGACAACGTTATCGTTGCCATTGGGGGTAATGGAGACAGAACACTCACTTGTGAGTCGGTGTGTGCTACTCTTCTTTCTGAGGAGACCAGGAGAGCAGGTTCTGAGAAGACCAACAAAGGTGCATTGAGTGTATCCAGATCTCGCCCTAAATGGAGGGATAATAAGCAAGGTGGATCTAAAGACAAGTCTCGGGGTAGATCCAAGAGCAGAGAAAGAGAGAAAGAGAAGAAGCCTGTACGTTGCTGGAAGTGCAATGAGGTTGGGCATGTGAAGTCTCAATGTCCAAACAAGGCTATTCAGAAGAAGGAGGCAGGGTCAACTTCGGGTGCTAAGAAGGAGACCGATGGCGGTGACATGTACATCGCGGCTGCTTGTGTTGCCCATCAGGATGCTGATGTGTGGTATGTTGATACAGGAGCCTCTTACCACATGACTCCTCATAGACACTGGTTCTGTGAATATGAGAGGTTTGAGGGTGGTGATGTTATGCTTGGAGATGATACTGCTGTTCAGATCATTGGGCGTGGCAAGGTGAGGCTGAAGATGGCCGACGGCACCATGAAGACCCTTCCGGGGTGATGCACATTCCTGGAATGTGCAGGAATCTGATCTCGGTGGGATCTATGGCGGATGCGGGTGTGATCTTCAGTTGTGACTTGCACTCGTGCAGGATGACCCGAGGAGCGATGGTGATTGCCAAAGGCATTAGGCATGGAACACTGTACAAACTTCTTGCTGATACAGTGGTGCCTAGTGGGGCCTTCATCACTGAAGGCCAAGAGGAGGACCAGGAGGAGCAGTCCAGACTGTGGCACCAGCGGCTTGGACATATCAGTGAGAAGGGGATGTCGGCTATGACATCCGGCCAGATGGTGGAGGGTGTGCCCATGTGCACCTCGAGCTTTGGGTTCTGCGAGCATTGCCTACTCGGCAAGCAGAACCGGGTTAGCTTTCAGGGAGCAGGGACTAGGGCCACTGGCCCTCTTGATTTAATCCATTCTGATGTATTCGGACCGACTCCAGTCCCATCTCTTGGTGGGGCTAGGTATTATGTATCTTTCATTGATGATTATTCTCGGTATTCTTGGCTTTACTTTCTCAGGTCCAAGACGGAGGTTCTAGACAGGTTCAAGGAGTTTAAGAACCTGGTGGAGAACCAGTTTGAGAGGAAGGTGAAGGTTCTCCGTTCTGATAACGGAGGGGAGTATTGCTCGGACGCCTTCGAGCGGTACTGTACTGAGCAGGGGATTGCACGGCAGAAGACCACGCCGTATACTCCAGAGCAGAATGGAGTGTCGGAAAGGCTCAATCGGACATTGATGGAGAAAGCCAGGTGCATGCTCAGTTGGGCTGGTTTGGGGACGGAGTTCTGGGCTGAAGCGGCGGCTACAGCTAATCACTTGAAGAACAGGACCCCTACATCTGCAGTGAAGGGGTGTACCCCCTTTGAGGCCATATTCAAGAAGAAGCAAAATTTGGCTTATGCTCGTGTGTTTGGGTGTGATGCTTACGTGCACATTCCAAAGGAGAAAAGGGGGAAGCTGGATATGAAGTCCGAGCGGTGCATCTTTGTGGGCTACAAAGATGGCATCAAGGGATACAAGCTTTGGAACCCGGTGACGAAGACGGTGACGTATAGCAAGGATGTGGTCTTTCATGAAGTCCGTCCTCTAGTCATTACACGAGTGGAAGAAGAGAAGGATGCAGAGAAGGTGGTAGTGGAAGGGAGCATGGAAGCCTCTTTGGAGGATGCTCAAATTACTACTACAGAAGGTTCGGATTCAGATTCTGAATCTGATGATTTGGAGGAAGTGAACTTTGATGGTGAGTCAGAAGAGGAGGTTGTTGATGCTCCACTTCTGAGGCGCTCAACAAGGGAGAGGAGGGCACCACTCCGGTTTTCCCTTAGTGCTGTTGGAGCACAATATTGCTTGAACATGCTTGGAGAAGATCCCATTTCAGCCAGGGATGCGAGGTCGAGGGCTGATGCAAATCAGTGGGAGCTTGCTATGGAGGATGAGATGGTTTCCTTGTGGAAGAATCAGACTTGGGGTCTGTGCAAGCTTCCGAAAGGAAGGAAGGCCATTGGAAGCAAATGGGTCTTCAAGCAGAAGGTGAAGGCTGATGGCACTGTGGAGAAATATAAGGCAAGGTTGGTTGCCAAGGGATTCTCACAGGTTGAAGGTGTGGACTACGACGAGATTTTCTCGCCGGTGGCCAAGCTCACTTCTATCAGGATGGTTCTCTCTATTGCGGCTGTGCATGATCTGGAGATTGAACAAATGGACGTGAAGACGGCGTTTCTTCACGGGGATTTGGAGGAGGAGATTTACATGCGGCAACCTGAAGGATTCGAGGCCAAGGGCAATGAGGATCAGGTGTGCAGGTTGAAGAAGTCCCTCTATGGACTGAAGCAGTCTCCGAGGATGTGGTATCAGAAGTTCGACACCTACATGCTGGAGTTGGGTTTAGAAAGGTCGAATTCTGACCACTGTGTGTATTTCCAAAGGAAGGGAGAGCACTTCACTTTTCTGACACTCTATGTAGATGACATGCTGCTCGTAGGGAATAGTGTCAAGATGATCCAACAGTTGAAGAAGCTGCTCTCTGCCAAGTTTGAAATGAAGGATTTGGGGCCAGCAAGTGTGATCTTGGGGATGCAGATTACCAGAGACCGAAGCAAAAGGAAGCTTTGGTTGGGGCAGCAGAGGTATGTCGAAGAGGTGTTGAAGAAGTTCAACATGGCTGACTGTAAACCTGTTGGTGCCCCTATGCCGGTTGGGGAGAAATTATCTGCGGAGATGTGTCCCAAGACACATGAAGATATTGAAGACATGGCTAAAGTTCCATATGCTAGTGCAGTGGGAAGCTTGATGTACGTCATGGTTTGCACTCGGCCTGACATTGCTCAAGCTGTGGGAGTGCTGAGCCGGTATATGGCCAAACCAGGGAAGGAGCACTGGAGTGCGGTGAAGCGAGTGTTCAGGTATCTTCGTGGAACTTCAGATTATTCTATATGTTATGAAGGTGCTGAAACTGGAAGAGTCCTGGACGTGGTTGGACATGTGGACTCTGACTGGGGAGGTGATCTGGATAGCAGGAGATCCACCAGTGGGTATGTTTTTACTTTATTTGGTGGTGCTATCAGTTGGATGAGTCGACGGCAAGGAGTGGTGGCACTCTCGTCGACGGAAGCAGAATACATGGCTCTTACTCATGCCAGTAAGGAAGCCATATGGCTGAGAAGGTTGTGCTGGGAGCTCGGTTTTGAGCAGGGTCCTGTGAAGATTGGGTGTGACAGTCAGGGGGCTATTCAGTTAGCCAAGAATCCTGCATTCCATGCTAGGACCAAGCATATTGATATTCAATATCACTTCATCAGGGAGAAGGTGGAGAAGCAGGTAGTGCAACTGGAGAAGGTTGACACTAAGGAGAACAGTTCTGATTTCTTAACCAAAGCTGTGCCTGTTGCCAAGTTTGAATGGTGTGCTACAGCAGTGGGTTTGAAGAGGAAGTCTGGAGGAGCTGCTCTCATTTGCTGAAGGTTTCCACCAAGTGGGAGAATGTTGGGGTGGTGGATCACTTCAGGGCCTCTTGTTTCTCACACCGGGTTAGCCCAAGTGAGCTTAGAGGCACGGGAGTGTGAAGCAGCCCCTGTATGCATTCTTGTCCCTCTGTTTGAGGAGAGGTCGACGATCGTCGAGCTCACGCTTGAGCGTCGACCTCAACTGGCGTCGAGCGTCGATCTCAACTGGCGTCGAGCGTCGACCTCTGCTGGCGTCGAGCGTCGACCTCCGGTCGACGCCCGAGCGTCGAGCTCTGCCTGGGGCGTCGACCATCGCTGATGCGTCGAGCGTCGACCTCGGGTGAGATCGTCGACCTCCGGTCGACGCCCGAGCGTCGAGCTCGGCTCTGCGTTCGACGTTTTGAGTCGTTTTTACTCTTGAGTATTTATATCCCGTTTTTCGGGGATTAGGGTAAGCAAAGCTAATTTCAGAGAGATTGACGACTGCGTATTTCCTGAAGAAGACGTATACGAGGTTTATCGTTGGAGGCGTCGTTCAGGGGAGTTTTTCCCTCGGGTAGTTTCTTGTCCAGAAGAAGGTGAAGGTAGGGTCGGCCTTGGCCTTTGTAACCTTTTGTAACCTGTAATCTTTTGGTGAATACAAGAAGGAGGAAGAAGGGGAGAGAGGACGTAGCCCGGTTTTGGGTGAACCTCTGTAACATCTTGTGTTGTGTGATTGCTCTGTTTATGTTCTGTGTTTGTTATTCGATTTTCGAATTTCCTCTTCTCGGCGCTCCGGATTCCTTACATTAATATTGTTGTTAATACTGTCAGAAAAAACACTTGTATGACATGGAGAAGCTAGCCACCTTTTCACCGGCTTCAATTCTAAATACATGTACCAATTCATCATACTTTTTTGTCTTCAAAATTCGTGTATAATTAAGAACATTTCCAAGCATTTTTAAACATGTATATTGCTGATTCAAAGACACAGCAACTAAAAATGTGTGCTTGTCAAGGTTGTCAGGATCGAGATCCTATATGAGATCGTTTTGAAGTTGGATCGGATCAGATGGTAAGATTGGATCGAGGATCGCTTTATAAAATCTGGATCGATTTAGAAAATCTGGATCGTAGGATCGTAAGATCCTATAATCCGGATCGCGATCCTGACAACTATGGTGCTTGTGCATGCGTTTGTGTGTATGCCAATCATTCTAGCTCCAATATATATCGTGATCGCTCTCTCGCTCTCTGTCTCCCTGACCCATCTCTAGCTATATGTATATGCGCTTGATTCAAGGTGACGACAATGTTCCAGAGGATCGCCGTCGGCGTTGCACTTTGATAGGGAGTCCTTTCATGAATTGAGGGATGGCATAGCCCACGGGGTGGTCGGGCTCAGCCAACTCCCAATCGAAGTTCAAGACGAGATGGTGGAGGAAGATGGCTGTCTCTATTCTTGCAAGCTCCTGTCCTGGGCATTTTCTCAGCCCTTGCCCAAATGGCATGTATGCTGTGCTTTGAGGATTCCTCTGATCAACATACAAAATAAAAAGAATATGTATTATTCTAAAAAAAAACATGAATATACATCACATTTTCTTTTGCTTATTCAAATATAACACTAATTAATTAATATGGGAGCTAACCTTCCATCTCCATGGATCAAACTTCTTAGGATCTTCATACATGGAAGAGTCCATATGAGCAGACACAAGCAATAAAATCACACTCCATCCACTTGGGATGTCATAGCCTAATTATAAAATGACCAAAATAAAATTATGCAAAAATAACCATGTTGAATTTTACAAATTGAGCTTGAGAGTGAAAAATCATACCTTTAAAATGGACATCCTTGCTCGCCTTTTTTCGAATCATTTTTATGATATTTCCCAAACGCAATGCCTCGCTGATTACCTTCATGCATTAAAGTTAACCATGTTGATTTTTTTTTCTATGATTATAGACCAAAGATGTAGATGTATTCATCATATTTTATATAGAGCAATTACATTTATTTGTACTTGAGATCCATAGAGTGTAATAAGAGAAGTTATTTTGATGCAAATGATCATATGAGCAATGACTAATATATTACATACTTTTAGTACATTATTGAGGCTGCTTTACACTTTATTTTTATTTCTTACTTTCTTTAGAGAAAAAGGGCAAGGGGTGAGAGATGGAGAATGTAGGTGAGAATCAAACGTAATGCAATTTTCATGTATGTATATAAATTAAGGCAAACAATAAATAAACTAAGGCTCCGTTTGGCACCACTTTTTGCACCAATGATTTGAGACAAAAACAACAGTATCATGAAATTTATGTTTTGCATGATCATCGCCAGTAAAATGAAATTAATTTCAAACATAAAAATATATGAAATTTCTTAGCTAAGATCAGACGTTCACTAAAGATAATTCATAATTATTACCGTCCCGCCAAATAAAGTCAAAATTAAAATGAACTAAAATAAAATATATAAATAAAATAAAAAATACAAATTAACTTAACATAAATAAAATATATATTAAGTTTTATATGATTTATTGCGGATATTTATTAGTATTTAAATAAATGTTTATATTTTATTATTTATATCATTTATTAGTCAACTTAACAAAAAGTCAACTTGGAAAAAAAATAGAATGTAGCTTGACATGATAACGTTGCGTTATGATCTTAATCTAGAAAAGAAAACTAGTATTGAACGAAGTTTCTTAGGTGAGGTCGGGCATGCATGAAAGACGGTTCATGACCGCCACCGTCATGTCTGTTCCAAACGGAATCTAAGGTTTCGTTCGGGGGACTAATCTTTACCGGTCAAACGGTTATGACCGCATAAATCGGACCTTAATTATGTTCCGATTCATGCGGTCGTAACCGCTTGACCGGTGAAAATAAGTTCCCCCAAACGAAGCCTTAGCCTAAGGCTTCGTTTGGGTGGAATTATTTTCATCGGTCAAGCAGTTACGACCACATAAACCAGACGCAAACTATTTGGATAAGATTAAACAATCAAATTAGGCTTCGCCCTTACACATTGGGTGAAGCTCATCTTCTTATAGTCATCCCACGTTAGTCCTCCGGCCTCTCCTCTTTCCTTCTTATTCCTCACCAAGTCTTCATGTTCCTCCTAATAATTTTATGTTCATATAAAAATAATCCAAGATAAGAATATATATTATCATTAATTCTTATAGTAAAATAAGAGTTCATTTAATTTGACTTTTTGTTCTCTAGACGTACCCTTAATTGCTCCAAAGCCTCCGGGCAATCATGGAGGTAGTAAATAGTCAACACGATGGAGGTCGTCGTCGTCTCATGACCGCCGAATATTAATCCGAGCAGCAGATCCCCGATTTGCTCGGCATTAAGATTTGAGTTCTCGAGAACGAAGCCGAGCAGGTCGGACCGATCCGATTCATCCTTTCGGCCGGCCACCGCTTGTTTCTGCATCCTCTCCTCTAATACTCCCCGGAGTTTCTTTAAAATGGCCTTCCTCGACTTCAAAAACATTAAATGGTGGTCTAATTAATTTAATTATATAATAAAAAATCATCATATATATGAAAATTAATTAAAATTAGATGAAACGGTAATTAATTAATCATATAGAAAGTTAAATAAAATGTATTATGCCTGCATTGCTTTCCAGTATGATGTCCCTGGAAGGAAGATTGGAAAGGCGAGCAGACCCTTCATGAACGACATGTATAATTTACGAAGCTCCTCGGCGTCCTCCAGGCCTGGGTTCATGCTCAGCACATTCTTCACCATCAGGTTGAATGTTACCTGTTCATAATTAATCACCTAATTCAATATTAATCTCATGAGTAATAAATCTATATTAATATTTACATTGATTTATATATGTAGATATAGCTAATTTGTCTGCAATGAAGCTAATTATCTCAGCCATTGATGGAGAGACCATCAAAATAATCTCAGCCCTTCAATGTTTTTTTTCTGATCAAACTACACTTGAAAGCTAGCATAAAAATGAAAAATATGAATATAATAGTTGTGAAGGAGGACCTTGTTTTGCTTGGCCGTACACGATGGAGGGGGAGAAATATTAATGTATGTATGAGACACGGTAATCATATATAATAGATCAAAAGTAGTAATATTATATATAGTTAGCAACTAATTAGCATGCTTATTTACTATATGATGACAAAATGTGAAGTATCCCCATCATAATTTTTGAAAATGCGATTACTATTAAAATATCTTCAAAATTCATATTTTTATGCTAGGTTAAAGTATAGTTTGAGGTTGTGTTTTTGCTCCCCCGAATTTGGAGAAATTTTTTACCATCATAGTCTCGTAAAATTAGAGCAGTGATGGTTTCAGCTTGGTTCTGGTTCTAATAAAATTATGAACCAAACCGCTAAGCTAACAATTCTTCAAATTAAAATCAAAATCTTATTTGATTTCACCGGTTCCGATTCTGATTCCGGATCCAGCTTAATTTTTGAAACCGTCGTGTCAACGGTTCCGGTTACAGTTCAATAAGAATCAAAACCAAATCGGTCACTAACGGTTCAGTCCGGTTCTATGCGGTTCAGTTCGGTTCCAATCAGTACCAACTAAAACAAAACCAAACTTGATGGAATGAAATAAAAGCGTGCTGCAAAAAGTAAAACTCAAAACAACATCAAAATAAAAATAATTAAGTTGCGCACTCCTTGGCGGTCTCTTCCACGATCAGCAGGCTAGTATCTGTCGTCTTCCTACGCGTGTAGACTTGTCATGATCGACGTCTAGTTAGCTTGCTCTCGTCTCGTCGGCATGCACAACCGTAATAATTGGCTACAATTAGTTATCTTTCATTATTACTATTAAATAGTAGTTGTATAGCTTTTATATTTTTAAAATAAAAAATTTAGAAAAATATGTGAGTAAAATTGAAAAAAAGTATATATTGTATAAAAATTAAAACTGCATTGCAAAAATCTCAAATCATACCGCACAGTTTTTGTGCGTTGCAATTTTGTTTAGTCCAAAATCGACCTTCTTTGATGCGATTGTGATTTGGTTTTTCTTTGATGCGATTGTGATTTGGTTTCATACTGCAACGGTGAATGTTATCTTTCATTAGCTACTATTAAACCTATCAGCTTTATTTAAATTGATTTGACATACATAATATGCTAATGATTTTTTTATTAATTGAAATTATTACATAAATATTGTTTTTATTAATTGATAGTGTGTTTATTATAAGCTGTATCCTCTAAGCGCAGATGTGCAAACTAACCTTGCACGCTTCTTCCTTGACGGGGAAGGGCGTGGCCTCCTTCCAAGACTCCATCGTCTCTACGACGAAACGGTCGATCTCCGGGACGAATTTTTCCCGGAGCCGTCCAATGCTGACAAAGTCGAGGGAGAGGGATTTCATGTGGCGGTGTATCTCCCCGCCGACGACCAGCATCGACATCCTCCCGAGGATATGGGAGAGCGTCTTCGGGCCGTGCTGCTCGAATAGCTTCCCATCATTCAGGAGGACGAAGCGCTGCAGATCGACATCGGCGGAGAAGATCGTCGGCTCCCCGCAGACGTGACTTTTGTAGATCTTCCCATACCTGAATCATCAACTTTTCAATAATTAGTAGCTAGATGGCATGCATGATTTTGATTGAATATATAAATGAAGAATGAATGAATTAATTAATTAAGGGCAATGTTAATAGCACCTCTCTATTGGCTAATAGCACCCAAAAAAAAATCAAAATAACACATTGAAATGACTGTTACTAGCGACTTCAGGGGTGCTATTAACATTGCCCTTAATTAATTAAGAAGGTAAAGATTTATACTTTTTTATGCGCTGCTCCGCGAAATCTCCATGGGAGTTGCAGGGAGATGACTTGAGGAAAGGGATGTTTTCTCTGAAGAATGGCCAGCCCATGCTTCCTGGAGGAAGCTTGGGATATGATTTCTTAGCCGTCGTCGTCGTCGTCGCCGCCGCCGCATTTACCCACCACCGTCTCCTCCAATATTTGATAATGGCCAGCCATGTAATTAACGCAGTAGCAATTATTAGAAGAAGAATATCTAATGATAGTACACTCATTTCTTCCATATTTGCTGCTTGATTAAGCCTGATCACATGACTATCATATATAGAGAGAGCGAGCAGAAGAGAGAGAGAGAGAAAATTAGGAATAAAAAAAAAACTACCAATTAAGTGATTAATTAAATATGGGTGCTGATGTAGGCTGTCCGGCCGATGCCGGCGAGCATAAAGACCGTGATTAGGAAGGCACAAGGAAAGGAAAAAGATATCTGATAATAGCTTTCTATTCTTATTTTTAGTATCTATTCACATTACAACATACAGTTCTTTATATATATGACAGGAAATAAGAACGGCCGGATAAGCATACATTAATACTTTGACTATATCTAGCTCAGATTTATTATTATATATTATAGTGCAGGTATACAGGTGCACCTAATATTTCATGAGTTATACGGTCACAGTTTATGTCTCACAATCCCCCTTTAAACCGGGACTTTTGCAATCTCTAACCCAATCTTTGAGCGCAGTTCTAGAAATCGAGTTCTAGGTAGCGGCTTTGTCAGGACATTGTCGAGTTGGCTAGCGGAAGAACAATACTGCACTGCAATGTTCTTCTTCTCCACTTGATCTCTGATAAAATGAAAACGCATTTCTATATGTTTTCTTTTGCGCTGAGTTACCAGATTGGAGGCTAGATGGATCGCTGAAGTATTATCACAGAAGATGGTAACTGTATCTTTCTTTTCATTTTATTCAATTTTGGAGAGCAAGTTTTGTAGCCAGAGGGCTTCACAACACGCATTGCTAAGGGCAATGTATTCGGCCTCTGTGGATGAAAGTGCCACAGTAGGTTGTTTACGGGAGGCCCAAATTATGGCCGTGGAGCCAAAATAAAAAATGTGCCCACTCGTACTGCGTCGATCATCTATATTAGGCGCCCAATTTGAGTCAGAATACCCACTGATTCTTGGGTTGAGATCTTTAGTATAGAAAAGTCCAAGATGACGGATTCCTTTGAGATAACGCAGGATATGTTTTGCAGCATTTAAATGGGAAAGAAGGGGATTACTGACGAATCGAGATACCAAATTTACTGCATTCTCAATATCTGTCCGTGTATGAGTAATATAGCTTAACGACCCTATTATAGACGATATTGAGATTCATCGACCTTCTCTTCTTCAGCATATTTAGATAATTTGACTCCAGTTTCCATAGGAGTAGTTGTTGAGTTGCATTCATCCATCTGAAATTTCAATAAGAGATCTTTGATATATTTGTGTTGAGAAATGGTGATGGCATGAGATGTTTGATTAATTTCCAAACCAAGGAAGTACTTGACTGATCCCAAAATCTGTCATTTCATACTTCTTTAGCATAGCCTCCTTGAAAACTTGTATCATCTTAACATTACTACCACATATCAAAAGATCATCTACATATAGTCCTACCATTAAGATTTGATCTTTATCATGTTTCACATGTAGTGAAGGATCAATAGGACATTTATTAAAATGTTGTTGCATCATGTAGCTATCAATATTGTGATTCCATGCACGAGGTGCCTGTTTAAGTCCATGAAGTGCTTTACTTAATTTATATACCTTCTCTGCATCTTTTCCAACCTTTTGATAACCAGGTGGTTGCATAACATAAACATTTTCTTTAATTTCTCCATTGAGAAATGCGGCTTTTACATCTAAATGATAGATGAGATAATCTCTTTGAGCAGCATAAGCTAGAATTAGACGAACTGTATCCATTCTGACTACAGGTGCATAAGTTTCATGATAATCTCTTCCTGGTTGTTGAGAGTATCCTTTTGCCACCAGACGAGCTTTATGCTTTGCAATTTTGCCATTAGCATGGACTTTGGTTTTAAAAAACCATTTTAGTCCAATTGGTTTAAGGTTTGGAGGAGGAACCACAAGCTGCCAGGTTTTATTTCTTTCAATTGTATGGAATTCTTCATTCATAGCTAGTTTCCACACTTCTTCCTTCTCAACTTCTTGATAATTGTTGGGTGTAGTAGTTAAGAGAGCTATTTCAGTAGAGCCATATATCTCTTGAATGTTGTGGATTCTATGTGGTGATGATGAGTCTGAATCTGATCTGTGATCAGTTGAGGTTTCAACAATAGCCTCAGGGGTTTGATTTTCATGTGAAGAATCAACCTGATCATCAGCTGGAAGATGGATGGGACTGATGCTTGGCTCAACCCTTCCATTTTTTTTATCTCTGAATGCCACATCCACATACTATCTTCATCAAAAGTTACATTTCGACTGATTACTAATTTCTTTGTAGTTGGGTGATATAACTTGTATGCCTTTGATAACTCATTGTAGCCTATAAATAAGTAGCTTTATCCTTTCTTGTCTAATTTATCTCTTTATAGGGATGAAGTTAGAGAATAAGCAACAATACACTCAAAAACTTTAAAATGAGCAATTATTGGTTTCTTTTTATATAATTGCTCATAAGGTACGGTGTAGTATTCTTCAATACCTTTGTTGGGGATCTGTTTAGCAAATAAACTGAAGTATTACAAGCTTCGGCCCAAAACATCTTTGGTTCATCTTTATTGAGAAGGAGACGTCTGGCCATTTCAGTTACAGTTCGATTTCTTCTTTCAATGACCCCATTCTGTTGTGGTGATCTTGGAGCTGTTAACGCACGTCTAATTCCTTGATTTTGACAATATACGAAGAACTGATGAGAAGTGAATTCCCCCTCCTCTATCGGTTCTCAAGTACTTTATTGCGATATTCAATTCATTTTCTATCTCAGTTTTAAAAGTCTTGAATACTTCAAAAGCTTCACTTTTGTGTGTCAACAAGAAATCCACATGTAACGTGTGAAATCATCAAAAAGAAGTAGAAAGTAGGACTCACCTCCCACAGATGGTGTTGAGGTGGGTCCCCATAAGTCGCCATGAATTAACTCCAAAGGTTGTTTTGATTGAATACTTGATAATCTCTTTTAGGGTAAGGCATGTATCTTGGCTTGAGTACATGCTTTACAGAAAGTTTTACTTGCAGATAATAAAGGAAGCCCATTCACTAATTGCTTTTGAGACATTGACTGAATAACATTCCAATGCAAGTGGCCCAGCCTTGCATGCCATAGCTTGGAAAGAGACTCTTCTTCCTTTTCTAAATGACTTGTCAAAGCTTGGTAAGAGGGACTAGACAAATCCAAGGTAAATACCTTATTGTCTGTCATTTGAGCTGATGCAATAATGCTTCCACTTTGTATTTATTTTATTTGGCATGTAAAAGATCAAAGAAGAAATTCATAACCTTTATTTAAAAGTTGCCCCACACTTAACAAGTTCTGTGCTAGTGTAGGGACATAATGAACATCAGGAATCTATCTAGTTTTTTCTGTAGAGGTGATGTAAACCACACCCTTGCCTTCAATAGGAACTGTTTTCCCATCTCCTAGATGAACTATAGATTTATAATCCTCATCTATTGTTAAAAATTAGTTTTGTCATTTGTCATTTGGCTAGAACAGCCACTGTCGACATACCAAATAGTTGATTCAGGGGTAGATGCTTGCATACATGAGTAAAACATTTCTTCTTTTTCTTCATTTGTAGCTTTTCCTTTCTCCAGGTATTGTGCTTGTTTTGAGGTATTGTGCCAACAATCCTTAGCAGAGTGATTTGGCACTCTACACTTCTTACATCGAGAGTAACAATCTTTGGAATCATGTGTCTGTTTATCACATATAATACAATATTTTTGATACTTTTGTTTTTGGAATTTTGCTTGGTGCGATGGAAACTTCTTCTTTTCTTTACCTTTACCTCCTCCTTCTTGAACACTTACAGTTTTCTCACTTGACTGATTGGGCCTTTTAGCAGTTCTAAAAGGTTGTTTCTTTAAGTTAAGATTCATCTTGAAGGCTTGCTCAAGTGGAGCAGAATCTCTATTAATTCTTTCTTCATGTGATTTTAAAGAACCAGAAAGCTCTGTTAAGGTTAAGGTTTTGAGGTTTTTGGATTCCTCAATTGCCATACAGCTGGGTTGAAAGGTGGTGTTAACCCCCTTAAAATCTTTCCACGATTTTATTATACTCAATTGTATCTCCAAAACTACGAATTTGATTAATTAGTTTAACAATCCTGGAGATAAAAATATCAATTGTTTCTCCAGATTGCATACGAATTAACTCAAATTCAGTCCATAGCCTTTGAAATTTCCTTTCAATTACCTTTGCACTACCTTTATATCCTTCCTTTAATGTGTCCCATGCCTGTTTGGCAGTTTCAGCACCCATGATACGTGGGAAGACTGCTTCTGAGACACCTTGATGAATAATAGAAACAACTCGAGCATCCTTTAGAGTGATATCTTCCAACTGTTTCTTTAAAACTGTTTCTGTTGGTTTGTTCTGATCAGTATATGCAGGTAATTGAGGGCCAAGAGTAACCATCTCCCATAGACCTTGAACAAGGAAAACATACTTCATCTGAATACTCCATTGGTCATATTTATCACCATCAAATATGGGTATAACAGAATGAGAATATCCAAACGCTAAGGGATTAGAAGATGAAGCCATGATCCAATGATAAATCTCAAGATAAGAGCAAACAGCTCTGATACCAAATGTAATTAGCAAGGCACAAGGAAAGGAAAAAGATATCTGAGGATAGCTTTCTATTCTTATTTTAAATATATATTCTCATTACAACATACAGTTGTTTATATATGACAAGAAATAAGAATGGATAAGCATATATATAAAGCGGCAGAATACTTTGACTATATCTCAGAATTATTATTATATATTATATTGCAGGTATACATGTGCACCTAATATATCATGAGTTATACAATCACAATTTATGTGAAATCCTAATTTACTCTAATAAAACGATAGAAACAAAAAAAAAACTGATCTTCATTAATTCCTCTCCTTTTCCCATTACAGTTAATCCCCCTTATTTATAATTACAGAAATCCATCATGGCTGTTTACATATAGTCGTTACTTTGTAAAGTACTGACTCATCCTGACAGCTGTCTGCCGCTTATTTACTTCTTCTCTTTACACTGGATTGCTGACCTGGGGTGCTCCCCACCGTTGGATTACTGTTGCTTGACTCTTGGATTCCTGCCATGTGTCCATTGTGTTTCTTCCTGTTACAGGCTTACAGCATGTTGGGTATTGCATCCACAATAACTCAGATTTGCATGAAGTCACCCTTGAACTAAGATGAATTAAGTTGTATTTGATACCTTGTTCTAGTTGTGTGTTTGCAGATTACCATTGCTAAGTGTAGACCAATGTCAGTCTACACTTAGCAATGGGGGGGGGGGGGGGGGGAACGCCCCCGTACCCTAAAAGGCAAGGCAAAGAGTTTGGCGGGTGCATGAACACACTCGCCACGGTCAAGGGGCGAGGGGTCAGCAAGTGCCAGTTTCATTGGACACTCGCGGGCCGATGGAGGAAGCGAGGCTTCCCCGGGGCATGAAAGCTAAGCGAAAAATGGGACTAAGACTCCAGATTTCGCTCGCATGCATCTAGCACTTGCGCCTCGAGAGTAGGCCGGGGTACCCGAGCTTGGAGGAGTCGGAAGCGCAGGTGCGAAGAAAAATGAAATAAACAAAAGTCGCCTAAGTGGTTTGCTACTTGCAAAATGACCTATACAGAGTTATGTTATTATCCCTACTAATGCGTTGAGAGCCCATGGCATGCGAGATCATGGCGTGGGCGCAAATGCTAATTTAGAGGAAATGTTATGAGAAAGCACAAAAGAGTGGGCAAAAAATTACAATAAGGGTCTCGCTCAGAAATACAGAATGAGTAGAAAATGAGCAAAATTACAATAAAGGTCGCACCTTAGAAAAGAATACAAGCGAAAAAAGAAAGTAAGCCGAGATCAAAAATAAAAACAAAAATCGATAACACCTCAGTTCGGGCCCCCTTGCTTCTCGCTCTCGCGGGGGGCCGGGTTGGCGTCATCATCAGATTCCTCGATGGGGAGGAATAGCTCTAGGACTACGTCTCTCACGGTGACCTTCTCGTCATCACTTGTCATGAGGCCAGACCGCTGCATCACCCGAAGCATGTGCTTCGCCGCCTTAGTGGCGTTCAGCTGCATCATCTTCTCGATCTTGCGATTGGAGTACTGCTTTAATTTACTCATGCCGGGAACCGACAGTAGGACGACCTCAAACAGCTGATTATTTTGGGCCTACAACCCCTTGTTCTCCTTCTCAAGAGCGTTGATCCTAAAATGAAGTTGCTCGATGGTCGCGGTATCCTGCAAGAAGTATAAGAAGGTGAGGATCAACGCGAGATGAAGGTAGAAGCGAGAGGGCATGGGAGAAATGATACTTACCACTCCACCAGAGTGGCTGGCGAGGATCCTTTTAGAGGTCTCTAGTTTTTTCTTGAGACCCGTGATCTCCTCCGATGCGAGTTCCTGTGAGTGATTGACATCGACAAGGTTCCGATCGTGGTAGTTACCGTGACGCGCCATCATGTGAGCGAGTTTAAGAGCAGCTGGGCTCGCATGCTCTAATGCGCAAGCATCGTGTGTTCGCGTCGTCAAAGAACGCGACATCCTCCCGCTCGTAGAGCCCGAAGGAGAGGGCATATGCGTTGCCGCTAGTGGTCTCTGGCTCATGCCAGGACGGGAGAAGGGTAGAGATAGAAGCCCTGTTGGTCTCCCGGTCCAGGGATATCAGGGGCTCGCTGGCATCGTCCCGCTGCTTCTCACCGAGATCGAAGTTCTGTTGCCCCTTCGGCAATGCCTTCTCGCCGGCCTCCTTTTATGGTGCGGCCAAAGTTCTCATGATTTTGCTGGCAATCTTGCCCATGGTATCGCTCACGACCGGAGCCTTCTCTGGCAGGGTTCCGACAACTTATTTTTCTTTGGCGAGGACCATGGTTTTTGGTTTCTTGGGAGCCGGATGGGAAGGGTGCAAGTCACAATAAGCGTGACCGAACTGTTTCTTGCTGATGGGCCCGGAGGGGTGCCTGGGTCATCTTAGAATGCAGCCGCAGTAGCCTCGATGCAAGTAAGGTCTGTGGGGGAGACCCTAGCACTCGCGTACGGTGGATGTAGGAGAAGATCTTGCTCCCCTATGATTTCTTCAATATTAGACGCAAAATAGCTGGGGGGGGGGGAAGTGAAGTCTAGAGGAAGGGCGAGCCGACGTTCCTCCTCAGGTAGGTGACCTCAAATTTCTTGCCGACGAAGAGTTTGAAAAGATTGGCCTCATGACCTCCTACGGGGGGGGGGGGGGGGGCAATAAGTCGCCTCGTCCTGTTGGATTGGCAAGAAGGGGATGCTACTGAAGTCGCCCTTGACGAACACAAACTTTTGGAGCAAGTGGTGGTCCTTGTTGGCCATCTCGCGAACCTTGGCATGCTGGCTTGAAAAGAAGGCGGTCTCGTCCTTGTTGGCCCTGAAGGCGAAGAGCTTGCGCGAGGCGGCAAGACTAAACTCGATCTGCTGCTCGTGCATGTAGCACATGAATGCCACTAGGATGGCGATGGAGTTAGGTTTCAGCTTACCTAGGACCACGCCCAGGTACTTGAGGACCTGGCGCACCTCTGACAAGAGCGGTAGTCGCAGCCCCACCTCGAAGTGCGGGATGGGGATCCCAAGTTCATCAGGGTTGAAGTCGTTGATCGATTCAAACTCTCCCGGGCGGTGAGCGACAAACCCGGGCGAGATGTACTCCGCTATAACTGGGAGTTACTCGCCCCTGACAGGTTGAAGTGAGAAAGGGATAGTCTGCGAAGGCCCATGCACACTTCGATCTACCATCAGGTCACCCCTGTTGCCGCCCATTATGTGAGTGCTTGCGCGAGAATCATAGGGCAAGTGCTCGGGGACGAAGACGGCTGGAGAATGAGCGATAATAAATGCGGTAGGTGAAGGAAGAAGGGTGGGGCCTATTTGTAGAAAATGGTTTGAACATGAGGAATTCGAGGTGGGAGGTGTGCGAATAGCAAATCATTATTCCACGCCTCGAAACTCAGGATGGCCCCGGGCTCCCTTCCACTCGCCAACGATTTGAGACTAACATTGCATTCAAAATCCCAAAGGAAAAGCGAGAAAAACAAAGCATCATAAGGTACAAGCAGAACATAGTTTCACATTGAGCGAGAACTCTACAGTTATAGTTACGAGTGTCTCAGACGAGTCCAGAGTTAATTATTACAGAATTAAAATTTTAAAATAATAAAGTAGCAGGGTCCAAGGGGAGGGGAGAGCGAGTGCCGATAGGGTCAATATTGGAGTCATTTCCATCTTCTCCGGCCTCGCACTCTCGATCTCGGTGGTTGGCGAGGGTAATGATATTCGCGGACGGCGCTAAGCTCCTGTTGCACCAAGCACAACTGATCTTCGGCTTGCGAAATGTGGGCCCCTGGGGAGGTCTCCTCGCCACCAGCTCCTCGCCGCATTTTTTTAGGATTTGTGCGCAATCTTTTTCGAGACCACTTAGTCATTGCTCGGTGGCGTCTTTGTTCTCTTAGACCTGGCTGTAAATCTCGTGCAGCATAAAGCTATGTTTTCTAAACAGCTCAGTCATCCGCCTCTTCAGCACCACAACATCCTTCAGATCGTCCAGAAAGTCGGCAATCACACTAGAGGAAGGGGCGGCAAAAACTACTCGTCTATTTCAAGATCAGTGGGTAAGACCTCTCGATAGCCTGCAAAACAGAGGTTTAGCCAAACAAAACCAACAATCGGGAAGGAGGCAATTGCCGCTAACCTGGCGAGTACACAACCCCTTTGTCGGGGAGTTGGCGAGAGGAGTCGGGTCATCCTTGGAAGAGTTCATCGAAAGTGAGTGTGAGTGACTTCCCCAATTCGGGATGGGATGGCGCAGGGTCGGCAGTCCGAAGGCTGGTAGGTATCATGTTGTCGAGAGTCTCTCCGATCGGGAAACTCGAGACCGGGGTAACAGCGAGTGTGGCCGAGTGAAGTGATTTTGGCGGGGGGATTAGCAGGCCATTGGTCCCCAAAGTTGCAACTGCCAGAAGCGAAGCGAGGTAAAAACTAGAGTACAAGGAAGAGGGATGGCAGGAAGGTGACAAGTGACTCATCAGGCGCTAGTGGAGGATTGCCTTGGACAACCTGGAGGTCAGTCTCCATGGCCATCATCTTGCTCCCTCCTTCATGCGAGTGCGAGTGGACATTCATCGGGTCTTCTCTCGCGATTTCCTCTTCGGGAAAAGTTCCCAGCAAATAGCCAAAGCGGTTTCAGTCAATACGATTTGGTGGCTGACGAGCTAAGCGGTAAGTAAGCATACTGAAGGAGCGAGTTCATCGGTGAGTAGAGGAGTCAGAAGGGTGGACCCGCCATCCGTCTGGTCGCACCGGACCATCTTGGCCTTCTTTTGCTTAAAAGGTGGGCTCAAGGTTCGTCGGGCAAGCCAGGGCGTGAACCCTACCATAATGGATTTGTTCTTCTCTCACGCGGCGTCGATGCGAGCCTGGATTTCTTTGGGAATCAACATCGTGCAGCCAAAGTAGAAAGGATTGGAGGAAAAGGAAGAAGTTACGAAGCCCCCACCCTCCTTGTTTGTCAGTACTTATAGTGCAAAGGAGGGACCCACCAAAAATATTCTTTCCAGATCAGCAGACACTCACCGAACAATGTGGGTTGAACTTTTCTTTCCGAGCTTAAGACAATTTCGCAAAGAGTAGAGATTGTGTACAACACCGTGTTCTCCGAATGGGTGACCCAGAAGAGTCGAGTGGGCAAGTAAGGTAGTAGGCTCACACACAACCGGAGCGCCAGGCGTCTGATTGGACGGGCAAGCCGAGTGGTAGGGTTGCACTTGCCCTAGGCTGCGAATGGGAGGCGGGTGAGCGCCTCCATGACGGTCAGGTGGACTTGCTGGTGCGGTCAAAAAGGGTGCACGGCATTTCATCATTGTCCTCCGGATTTTTTTTAATGTTTTTCTGAGCCCATCTTCTTCTTAGACAAATATTAGGCATTATTCAAGTTGGGTATTGTATAATACAGTTGAATTTTATATTAGGCCTCAGGATTTTGAACTTGATCGTGAAAAGAACAGTTGTATCATGTGCTTGAGCAGGAAAATCTATGTTTGATAAGTATTTTGTTGGATTACATACCACACAGTTGTTTTAACAAATAGTTTTAACAACTTCTTCGTTTGAAACAATACTGCAAATATTGTTCTTACAAAGAGCTTCATTGGTTCTCCTAACATTCTGCAAAATAGCTAATTTTTCCACCACTGCTTTCAACTACTGTGTATCCAATTGTCACACGCAGTTGAGCCAAGCAGAGCCTTAATTAAGCTCTACTTGGGGAATGGTGGTGTTGGTGGTAAAAAAACAGTGATGAGAAACCAATGGGGTCATTAAGGCTCTGTGTGGCATGGCGGCGGCGGTCATGAACATAGGGGTTAAATTGTCATTTGTTAATGTTAGGATTTTTGCCTCCATCAACTCCCCAACACCGCACCAATTCCTCCGGGCGCGCAGAAAATTTTTCCGGGGCGATTTTCTGAATTTTTCAAATTCTGGCCGAGAGGTTGCAACCTGGAAAATGAGGTTGCAACCTCGCGAGTTCTGACTTTATTCAGAATTCCTGAACCGAATTTTTTGGGTTTTTATTTATTTGGTTTAATTACTTAAACCTATATATATGCCTATTCCTGCAACCCTAAACAAAAAAAAAGACCCGACTCATCTTTCTCCCCTTCTTCCGTCGTTCCTCTACCTCTCTCTCTCTACATTTTTTGGCCTCTCTCTCTCTCTACCGTCGCCTCTCGCTGGAGGCAGACCGCCGCCGCCGCTGCTCTGACCGCCGTCGCCGCCGCTGCCTTGTTGGGCCGCCGCCGCTACTTTGGAGAGCCGCCGCCGCCGTTGCTTTGGAGGAGAGCGCCGCCGCTGTGAAAAGGGAGGATTGCCGGCGCCGCCACCGTTGCGCCGGGTTTGGAAAAGGCTACTGCTTGCTGCAGTTTTGGGGAGACGCCGTCGTCGTAGAGACGCCGTCGGAGTTTGGGTTGCCGCCGTGCTTGGCCGTGAGGATCTTCCTCTTTCTTCGGCCGTTTTGCCGCAAGGTATCCGGGAGTCACTTTTTATCTCATTTTGTATAGGGGTAATTTATCCCCATTTGTAACACTGTGTATTTTGTGTTGAATGAGATTGTGACTGCCATTCCCGCCCGTGGACGTACCCATTCAGGGGGAACCACGTTATTTCTGGTGTTCTTCTTGTGCTTTTGTGTTTCCTGTTATTATTACTTGTGCCAGCATCAGGTATTCTGCACTTCAGCACCGCTTCGAATCCCAACAAGTGGTATCAGAGGGAGGTTGCGGGCTGACACTTTTGTTTAAAGGACGAGTTGTTTCCGATCTCGAGTGTACACTTGGGTGCGGTAGTTTACGACCGTTGGTCCGCTGGCTATCCCCTTAGTTGTGCACTGCTGAGGTCGCCAACTCAAGTTTTGTGTTTCGTGCAGTTTCTGCGTTCCATTCTCGATGGCTTCGTCTATTCCTGGTGCTGTGGCCAAGTTTGATGGAAAACAAAACTTTGGTCTATGGCAGGTCAAAGTTCGTGCACTTCTTATAAAAGAAGGCTTACACCGTGCCCTACTGGGCAAGGCCAGTAAGGATGTTGAGGTTTCTGATCGTACGTGGGAGGACATGGATCTCAAAGCTTTGTCCACCATACAGCTTTGCTTACATGATGACGTGCTATATGGAGTTCTTTCAGAGACGACTGCCTCTGGCATTTGGGCAAAGTTGGAGAGTACCTATATGACAAAGTCTCTCCCCAACCGGATCTACCTCAAGCAGCAGCTTTACAAGTTTAGCATGAAGGAGGGATCCTCTATTCATGACCACCTGAACAGTTTCAACAGACTGTTATCTGAGTGTCTCAGCATGGATATTCAGGTGGATGAAGAGGACAAAGCAGTGATCCTTTTGAACTCTCTTCCAAAGCTCTATGAGAGCATGGTTACTACCCTTACCTACAGTAAGGACGTCTTGGACTTGGAAGAGGTGACTGCGGCTCTACTCTCAGATGACATCCGGAAGAGGTCTTCAGGTTCTCATGTTACTGAAGACTCCGTTCTATACTCTCGGGGTCATTCTGGTTCTGATAGAGGGGGCAAGTCTAAGTCAAAGGGCAGTTCAGATTTATACTGCAAATACTGCAAGAAGAAGGGTCACGTGATCAAGGACTGTTGGAAGCTTCAGAACAAAGATAAAGGGAAGAGCACTGGTGATGAAAAGGGGAAGTCTGACATATCCTTGTGCTTTGAGGATGTGGGGGATAACCTCATCTAGGTCATCCTTCTCTCTGCTCTTCTACTTTCCGCTTATTTGTTCGTGTTTCCTGTTCCGTTTGTTCCCTATGTTGCTTGCTTTCCTTTCCCTCATTATGTTCATGTTATTCCTGTTATTCATGTTATCTTTATTATAACCTGTCTTTGGGTTATTTATTTCGTCACTACTCCGTTGTATGAATGCTTTTGTTTCACCCTAGTACCTAAGCTCTTTCATTGTTACTCCTTCGTCACATGAGCTTAGTGTGTGTGCCTAATCATCATTTCCTGATTAGCTCGTATAGGGGTTCTCTTTATCCATGTTGAGATCAGTTTTGTCTGCATTCAATTGTTGATGTGTTTGCATTTATCCTTTTTCTCCCCGCGCACATCATTTCTGGAGTCTGTGATATTTTCTTTTGCCTTGGGAGACCACCGCTGGAGGTGGAGCAGTTAGACCTTTGCTTCAGGTGGAGCATTTCTGGAGTAGACACGTCAGTCCAGTTTGTGTACTACTCAGATTGAAGGAGTTCACTTTATCTGCCCTTGGCGGGAGCAGATTCAGTTGATGCGATTTGCATCGTTCTTGTTGGCAACTTGGTTGGTTGGAGTTATCTCGGCAGGTGGAGTTTGTTAGGATTTTTGCCTCCATCAACTCCCCAACACCGTACCAATTCCTCCGGGCGCGCAGAAAATTTTTCCGGGGCGATTTTCTGAATTTTTCAAATTCTGGCCGAGAGGTTGCAACCTGGAAAATGAGGTTGCAACCTCGCGAGTTCTGACTTTATTCAGAATTCCTGAACCGAATTTTTTGGGTTTTTATTTATTTGGTTTAATTACTTAAACCTATATATATGCCTATTCCTGCAACCCTAAACAAAAAAAAAGACCCGACTCATCTTTCTCCCCTTCTTCCGCCGTTCCTCTACCTCTCTCTCTCTACATTTTTTGGCCTCTCTCTCTCTCTCTACCGTCGCCTCTCGCTGGAGGCAGACCGCCGCCGCCGCTGCTCTGACCGCCGTCGCCGCCGCTGCCTTGTTGGGCCGCCGCCGCTACTTTGGAGAGCCGCCGCCGCCGTTGCTTTGGAGGAGAGCGCCGCCGCTGTGAAAAGGGAGGATTGCCGGCGCCGCCACCGTTGCGCCGGGTTTGGAAAAGGCTACTGCTTGCTGCAGTTTTGGGGAGACGCCGTCGTCGTAGAGACGCCGTCGGAGTTTGGGTTGCCGCCGTGCTTGGCCGTGAGGATCTTCCTCTTTCTTCGGCCGTTTTGCCGCAAGGTATCCGGGAGTCACTTTTTATCTCATTTTGTATAGGGGTAATTTATCCCCATTTGTAACACTGTGTATTTTGTGTTGAATGAGATTGTGACTGCCATTCCCGCCCGTGGACGTACCCATTCAGGGGGAACCACGTTATTTCTGGTGTTCTTCTTGTGCTTTTGTGTTTCCTGTTATTATTACTTGTGCCAGCATCAGGTATTCTGCACTTCAGCACCGCTTCGAATCCCAACAGTTAACACACATCTAAGGAACTTCATCCACTTGTATATTTAAATGGATCAAGTTAGTTAGGTGTTCGTTAACGAATGACAGTTTAACCCATGCGTTTACGACCGCCGCCACTTTGCCAAACGAAGCCTAAAGCTATCCCAAAAGTTGATTTAAAAAAACTCTATATAGTGTTGAGAAAATATTCATTTTCAGAGCCAATTGTGATAAAATTTATGGTGTAAATATAAAAAATTTAAAACTTCATTTATAGAGTATATATTTAATAGACCGTCTTAACGAGCACATGATGATCCGTCGTTCACAGTATCTTGTCAATAATATCCTGCACACACACATAGTTTACTATAGTGACAATTAGCTTGGCTCCGTTTGGGAGGACTTGGGCTCTGTTTGGCACGGTGGTGGTGATCATGAACATGCGGGTTAAATTGTCATTCGTTAACGCTCATCTAAGGAACTTCATCCACTTTTATGTTCAAACGGATGATATTTGTTAGCTGATTCTTAACAAATGACGGTTTAACCCATGCGTTTACGACCGCCACCGCCTGCCAAACAGAGCTTTATTTTACCGGTCAAGAGGTTACGACCACATGAACCGGACCGCTTTGACCGGTTGAGCGGCCCGATTCATGTGGCGGTAACCGCTTGACCAGTGAAAATATATCCCCCAAACAAAGCCTTAGTTTATTGGATAAATATAAATAAAATGCACTGTCAACTTGACAAGAATATTCTCTTAAATTTGTTTTCCCATTAGATTATTGATAACGACAAATCATATGATTCAATGTCTAGGCTAAATTAGAGTTTTGTTTTGGTACAGAGTCTAAATTACATTATTATCATGTCTGCTTAATCATAACCACAAAGGAATATTCTCTTAAATTTGTCGTTGCAGTCCCTCCGGCTTCCTCTAGGGAAGCTAAATCACACCACCTTTTGATGCACGATGAGCTCGCGGGATTGATTTGGGCGCATTTTGTGAAATTCGTTTTCGGTTCGGTCATCTCTAGTCGTAACATTTTCTCGAAGTTTAATTTATGGCATCTTAAAGCTATGAACTATTCCAAAGGTTTCTCTAAACTCATTAATTGTATGTCTATCGATCATTTGTGTCTGGTGGCCCGAAAGGTTAAAAGGGTTTTTCAAAATATCTATGCATCGAAAAAGAGAATTATAGCGGATATTGACAATTCAATTAGTCATATATTTAAGGGGCTTGATAATCTTACGGCGGACTCGGACGGACGAGGAACGTTGGATTTTTGATTGGTTCGGCATCAATGCAAAGATTCAAGAGTTTAAGCCGGTGTTTTTCGACTGGTCTGGGGACCGATCATCAACTCGAGTTTTGGATTTTAATCACACAAGATAGGTGATGCTAACCAAAGTTTACACAGGGCTAGTGGATGTGATTGCATTCGGAACATTCGCACATTCTTACGGTCAGATGAGTCCATTGGAAGCTGAATGCAGGGCTCTTCTTAACGGGATAAGTGCAAATCAATTTTGTTAAGCGCAAATCAATTTTAAATAAATGTATCTAAAATGTTTCGGTTTGCACATGACCGTGGTTTGCACGTAGTTAAAATGAGTTAGCCCATAAAATTACTCTTTAAATATTAGTGAGATTCATATCCTTGGTGACTCTAAGTGTTGAATTTTCTCAAGATGATCAACGAGATAGTCAGACGCCAAATTAATATTCTCAGAGCTATCATGATCACACCTTGATTAAGCGGAAACTGGGAAAGCAAGCTCAAACACCAGATGCAACCAGAAGAGACAAGCAGATCAAAATTTTAGTATCTTCTTTATAGGGCGAGATATACATGGCGAGACATGATTTCGCCAGTACACAATGGAAAACAGAAAAATTACAAGTATCAATCCGAGCGGACAGAATCGGAGACCGCCCAGTCCGTCGAAGTTGCCGAGACCGCCCGAACTGCTGCAAGAGACGAATACAACACGGAGTCCGCCGAGACCGCGAGGTCGTGCGGACACACAGTTATTCGCTGACTGCTGCAAGCTACCACTAAACTGAAGAGCAGACCGTCTAACCGCCGAGTCCGGCGGACAGGTTATTGAACTTAGAAAAGTTGAAGCAGAGAAAAAACTGGCAAGCCACCGATATTAGAACCAAACTCCTGACTCCACAGTGCTAGTCGCGCCACCTGCAAACAACAACCAGTTAAGCCGCCTCAAACCGCGCGGATAGAAAAAACCGAGTCCGCAACAATTAATCCGAGTCCAACTTACTGTTCACTCAGTTACAAATGAGGTGTCAGGGGGTCCTATTTATAGGAGCGGGCTGAAGTGTGATCACCGCCCTATGAGATAAGCTAACCGCCCCCGATCGCAGCTAACAAGACAGTCCGCCGAGTTCGCATTGTCCGCACCTACAATGCCGGACTCGCGACCAACCCATCAACCATCAAGCGCAAGACAGCGCAAGATCGCCACCACAGCAGACCTGCTAGCTAGCCAGATTGTCAGCCCACACAAGGCAGTCCGCCCAGTCCGCAAGGACAAGGCCGGACACCAGCCAAAACGCTAGGCACCAAGGCAAGAAGCCAGTCCGCAACCTGGCGGACACTGCGACAGTCCGCATGCACCGCACCTGCTCGCCACACAAGTCCACGACCAACAGGCAGACCGCCCGGTCAACAACGGACACTGCGGATACTGCGGACACCACAGCAGCTCGCAACGTATCCACGACCAACAGACAGATCGCCCGGTCAACAGCGGACACTGCGGATACTGCGGACTAGCAAACACCCTAAACTTGTCACGATGTGTGACCAAGTCCAGCAACCCGCCAAACAAGACTCCAACAACAGTCCGCCACCAAGGCTCCAACTCGCTCAACAACCAAGCCAGCAGCCAACTGCAGGACTCGCAACCAGTCCGCGCAGTCCGCGGATAAGCTCCAAACCCGCAAAATAACTAACGACAAGCCAGGTCGCAAAAACAGGCAGACTCCAAACCAAGTCCGCACGGCAATCTCCAGAACACACTACAGGCCGCCACCACCAGACCGCCAGCTGTTTCATCAGTCCCCATGGACAATCCGCCCAGGCCGCCCGGTCTGCTCGATCACCCTCCACTTTCACTTCATAATTTTCCACACTAAGATCCTTATGTATTGCCTTGCTAATAGATGTTTTACTCAATGGAGGATTTGGAGCTATACATGATGAGGATATTCTCAAGTTGTCAGAAAGGATTCTCATGGACCCGATCAGTTCAAAGCTCCGGCTTGTTAGGATCGTGACTCCTCACACGCGCACGGATCGTCCGGATCGCGCCATGTCACCGATCCGTGGGAGTTTTTCATTCCTAGTTTAGGATTATCTCAATATAGGAATATCATTTAGATGAGAATTTATTTTGGGGCTCCTCATTCCTAATCCGGGCAAATCATTTTTGGGCAATCCTAATTTATTTGGGAAGTTATTTGATGGCCGGTTATTCTTCATTCCTATATTAGATTATCTCCTAATTGAGAGGGGTTTTTTGTTGCTATTTATAGGAGAGCTGTCATGACCGATGATGAGAGGAAAAATCCGTGAGATCCAATTTGTGAACAGAGAGCTTCAGGCGGCGCAATTCCGGCGGCTTCGACTTCGTCTCAGGCAGCGGCGGCGGGTTTTGGGCCCGGTGGCAGAGCAGCAACGAGACAGGCATCAGGCGCGGCGGCGAAGGAGCACGGTGGTCTGAAGGGAGTTCCGGCCGAGCTTGGCGCGCGCACTTTGGTTGCTCAGGAGGAGCAACGTTCCGGGCGATAGCGCTGTCGGAAATCCGACAGCTCCAGTTTCAGTTTTCTTTGTGTTGTTTTTGTTTCCTTCTCTGTTCGACCCATTGAGGTCTATTGTAATCGGTAACTTTCTGACTTTAGCGGATCTTTCTGGCGCGCTCTCCCCGTGGACGTAGGAGCCCATCTCCGAACCACGTAATCTTTTGTGTCATCTGTGTATGCTAGAATCTCGTTCCGTATTTTATTTTGCGCGATATTGGTTCTTGCTCATTCGTGAAATTCCGTTGCGCTACCGCGGCTTAACTCGATCCGATTTCACAATAATTGGTATCAGAGGGAGGTTCCGCGGGGGTGATCGTCTGGACGTTCCGGTTTTCTGATTTGGGTCAACGGTGGGTGACGACATTGGTCCGCTCCCTATCTCCCCAGATCGGTTCCGCGAATATCATCTTGATCGCCCAGTAGCTCTGCGAGCAAGACAATGTCGGCAAAATTAGAGATTTCTAGGTACGACGGCAAGATTGATTTTGGCCTTTGACAGAAGCGCATAAAGGCCGTTCTCGTCCAGCAAGGCCTTCACAAGGCTCTCCTCGGCAAGGAGAAGTCAGGGAAGAAGGACGACGAATGGGAGGAGCTCGATCTGAAGGCCATCAGCACGATTCAGCTGTGTTTGGCCGATGAGGTGATGTACAACGTGGTGGATGTTGAGACGACGGCGGACTTGTGGAAGAAGCTCGAGGAGCTATATATGTCCAAGTCGCTGACGAATAAGCTGTATGTGAAGAAGCAGCTATACAGCCTGAGAATGTCGGAGGGCTCGCAACTGCTAGATCACATGAACGTGTTCAACAAGCTCGTCTCACAGTTGCGGAGTATGGACGTTAAGGTCGAGGAGGAAGACCAGGCTCTTCTCTTGTTGTCTTCATTGCCGAGGTCCTTCGATCATCTGGTCACCACTATCCTCTACGGGAAGGATACCCTGAAGATGGAAGAAGTGATGACGACGCTGCTCTCGAACGAAACAAGGAGCAAGTCGGGCCCTAGGGCCGACGAAGGCTTATTCGTGAAGAGCAAAGACACATTGAGTGGTAGATCGAGAGGGAAAGGAAAGCGGGAAAACCGACCTAGGGAAAAGTCCGTAGGCAGGAACACGTGTCACTACTGTAAAGAGGAAGGGCACTGGAAGGACAAGTGTCCAAAGCTGAAGATCAAGGAGCAGGCGCATGAGCCAGATTTGGCTGCGGTGGCATCTGAGGATGAGAGCGATGCCGACGCTCTTCATGCTGCACCCAGCATTGAGACCACAGGCTCCTGGATCTTGGATACAGGATGCACGTTCCACATGTGCCCGAACAGAGAGTGGTTCTCCAGCTTTAGGCAATATGAGGGTGGTCGAGTTCGGATGGGGAACGTTTCAGAGTGCGAGATATTGGGAGTCGGTAACATCAGGATCAGGATGTTTGACAGAGTGGTTAGGACCCTCACCGACGTTCGGTATGTGCCTGATTTGAGGAAGAGTTTGATTTCGTTAGGTACTCTGGAGGCCGCCGGGTATTCTTTTACCGGTAACGGCGGATATTTGGAGGTCAGAAGAGGCGCGCAGACAGTCTTGAGAGGAGAGCGTTTCGGGTCGCTCTATAGACTGATTGGCACCACGACTGCCAGGGGAGATGCGAGGAGAGAGTTCAAACCGTCTCTCGAGCTACAGGGCACAGTAGCATATGCATTTCATGCGATCTCCCCAGATCGCGGTTCCTTCGATAGAGCTATAGAGAGCAGGATTCGCTCTCAGCAGAAAGCTAGGAAGGACCGGCGGAGGAGCAGGACAGGTTTCGTGGCGAGGGCGTGTGCGCAGAGAGAGGACCTTGATGGAGGTAAATTTTTCGCATCCGTGGGCGGAGAGTCATCTCAGGAGAGCCCAGACGCCGCAAAGGGAGCCATCCGGTTCAAGGGTGCCACCAGGGAACTCATGATCACTCAGGAGAAGGTGGAGTCGCACAGTGAGAGGTTGAGTGCGAGTCGTCTTGCAAAAGACTCGGTCTATAGGGCAAGGGCGAAGCACGTCGGGGTGCGCCACCGGGAGTTGAGGGAGTTCGGTAGAGGTAGAGGCAGGAAGTTGCGGGAGATATCCTGGAGGGATATTAGTACGGACTTGCGAGGAAGTCCAGTGACTGGAGTGAAGTTCAAGAGCGGTCTTGACTTCACTCATTCTGATGCGCGTTGATCGCGGTTAGGCCCCAGGGAGAGGGGGCTCGTAGTCGCCAGTAGTGGAGATTTAAGCTGAAGGTTGAGTTACGTTCGTCAAGGTGGAGTTTCGTTTGCGTGAGGCGTCAAGGTGGAGATTGTTAGGATCGTGACACCTCACACGCGCACGGATCGTCCGGATCGCGCCATGTCACCGATCCGTGGGAGTTTTTCATTCCTAGTTTAGGATTATCTCAATATAGGAATATCATTTAGATGAGAATTTATTTTGGGGCTCCTCATTCCTAATCCGGGCAAATCATTTTTGGGCAATCCTAATTTATTTGGGAAGTTATTTGATGGCCGGTTATTCTTCATTCCTATATTAGATTATCTCCTAATTGAGAGGGGTTTTTTGTTGCTATTTATAGGGGAGCTGTCATGACCGATGATGAGAGGAAAAATCCGTGAGATCCAATTTGTGAACAGAGAGCTTCAGGCGGCGCAATTCCGGCGGCTTCGACTTCGTCTCAGGCAGCGGCGGCGGGTTTTGGGCCCGGTGGCAGAGCAGCAACGAGACAGGCATCAGGCGCGGCGGCGAAGGAGCACGGTGGTCTGAAGGGAGTTCCGGCCGAGCTTGGCGCGCGCACTTTGGTTGCTCAGGAGGAGCAACGTTCCGGGCGATAGCGCTGTCGGAAATCCGACAGCTCCAGTTTCAGTTTTCTTTGTGTTGTTTTTGTTTCCTTCTCTGTTCGACCCATTGAGGTCTATTGTAATCGGTAACTTTCTGACTTTAGTGGATCTTTCTGGCGCGCTCTCCCCGTGGACGTAGGAGCCCATCTCCGAACCACGTAATCTTTTGTGTCGTCTGTGTATGCTAGAATCTCGTTCCGTATTTTATTTTGCGCGATATTGGTTCTTGCTCATTCGTGAAATTCCGTTGCGCTACCGCGGCTTAACTCGATCCGATTTCACAACACCGGCTATCGTCCGCAGTACTGTTTGTGTGGACTTCGATTGATTGCAATTTTTGTTTCTGGTTGTTCCGAAGTTCCTTCCACACCGTTGTATCTGTCCTTTTATTTTCAATAAAAATGGCCTTCTAATGTCCAGCCACACACACACACACATTTTAATTTAGCATTTTCATGCTGATTCTACTGTGTATTCTTAAGTTGGTCGGAATTTTAAGTTTTGTTTTGTTAGTGAAAGTCAATTTTATACCTTCAGGTTAACTTTCATTATCCTCATTGATATATATTGTATATATTGTTTTATGCTAATGATTTTAAAGTTGACTGTTTACATTATATTATTTGTATATATATAATAAAACACAATGCAAATTAAAAATAATGAGCATTTAGGGAGTGGTTGGGAATGAACATTTATAAAACTTGGTACTTTTCATGTATTTTATTTGAACGTAGGAAAAAGTCGCATCTCTAAAGTCAAGGCATTTAGAATTTAACCCAACGGGTCCGGTTCAAGTCAGAGTTTGTGCAAAAGGAACAACATTTCGTCAATGCTGGGCTCAGCTTTTGACTGCATGGCGGGCTGGCTGGTTGCACTGCACCTGATCAGCATGCATTGCTATGGAGGGCTAACACTTATGAAAATTTTCTGTGTGTGCAGCGTTTGATGCCGTGGTACGTAATTTAATAGGGCCGCGCTTTTTTGTTTTAATCTTGTCTTTTGGCGAAATGCTCCTGACTTTTCTGCCGAAGACCTAGCGTTTTCCTCCCTTGCTGGAAAACGAACAGTCGATTCTTCTCCCGTCGGCTTAACGAACAGTCGATCCTTCTCCTAGCCTTAGTTCTTGCAGCTACACTTTCCGGGATTCAACGGTTCTTCTCCGTTGATTGCCTCTCCAATCTCGCGGTTCCTGCATCTCATCTACTGCTTCTCGTCCATACGGAGAAGACATTTGGCGGCTTAACACTACAACAAATGTGGACATCGACCACGTTTTTAAGAGGCTTTGGCGACGTTTTTCAAACGTCACTAATGTTTTCGCAGCGTTTTTATAAACGCCGCACGAATACAAACGTCGCCAAAAATATTCGCGACGTTTTTATATCCCCGCCGCCAATAGAGTTATGACATTAGCGACGCTTATATTAATAAACGTGACGAGCTTTGGCCGCGTTGCGTTGTGAAAAAAGTGGCGAGCTTTAGCCACGTTTTTTTTCTTAAAAACGTTGCAATTTCACGTTTATTTAGGCTTTGATCATGTTAAAAAAATACCGCCAATATTGTATTTTTGATTAGGTATTTTCTATTCTTATTTCGTAAGATTACTTTCTGGTGCATGAACTCTTTAATCAGATGGAGCCACCCTTCTAGGAAACTTAAAGAAATGTTGTGATCGGAAAAAATTGTGCATATATTTCATGTTGTCTTTGTAGATGCTTACAGAGATGTTATGCCATTATTTTACAGTTCTAAATCCTATATATCGGTTGCTAGCAATGATTCCAAATTTTTTTATATATTTTTTCAGTATCACATGAGTTGTAACTTATTTTTTATGATTCTCTTTTGTGCACTATATTCTTACAGTGACGTAAAAGTTTATTTTTGCAGTTGTAAGTCCTGGATTGTAAATGCTTATGGTTGCTCATTTGTATGAACTTCATGTTAGATTTTTATGTATAATTACAGTTATAATTAAAGTAGTTATTATAGTTCAAAATTTAGGTATAATTACAGTAGTATTTTAGGTATAATTACGGTTATAATTATAGTTTTTAAGTCTAATTACAGTTGGACTTACATTGGTTATTGTTGAATTTTCCGGATCTTGGAATGAGCAAGAGTTATCTCAACTTAGAATGCTAAAACACAACCAGAGACACATGCAGTAACAAGAATCTTTATTGATCACATCAATCTTCTTACAAGGCGAGACATACATGGCGAGACATGATTTCGTCAATGTACCAAGCAGAACAAAATACAAGGCAAACCAAACCGCGTGGACTCAAGGGGTTACCGCCGATTCCACTACTTCACTACGGAGTCCGCACAGACCGCCTAGTCCGCCAAACCACGAACTAACCGAGCGGACAGACCGTTATTCCAATGCAAGCTCTACTCGCCGATCAGCAAGCCGCCTAGATAGCTGCCTGACCGCGCGATCTGCTGCTGCCGAACTGAACAGGTCGCCTGAAGGACGACTTATTGAACCCTGAAACAAGTTGTCAAAGAGAAGACCGCCTAGTCGCTGTCCGCGACCTGCTGTTTACCGCCGGTTGCTTAACCGCAGAGTCCGCACTGTCCCTGACCGCAATCAGAGCTATGTCCTGGCTTTCCAGCGCTATCCGCACAACCTGCACAGCACAAACCGATCAACTCCATTAACCCGGGCGGATACCAAAATCCAGTCCGCATCAATGGTTCGCGGGCTCACTTACTGTTCATTCTCACTACACTTGACGTGACGGAGGGGTCCAATTTATAGGCACGATGAAGAGTGTGATTGATAACTTCGCAAAAAGAAGTTATCTTCATCCCTATTTTAACCATTTTCAGTCATGTTATGTGATATTTATACATGAAAAGTAGATAAAAATCCAATTGCCGCATGATTTGAAGTCAAAATGGTTGTTACTCTCATTTTTATATGTTTTTATGATAGGATTCGGGGAGAATTTAAGTCAAGGATTGAAGGCTAAGTATTGTGGAAAATTTGGGGAAAATGTTGCAACATATTCTCAACAAGTCTGGCAGGTCAAATTGTGCAGAAATACAAAACCAGAATTGTTGCAACATATTCGCAACATTTCTGACAGTTACAAGAAATTCAAATCCGAAATTACAAGGTTTTCAACAGTTACATCCTAATTTTTAGCATCCGTTCAGCATTTAAAAATGACTGGATGTGGGGCCCACTGAGAGGAGGAAAAGGAAAGTTTAAAAGAGGAAAATTTCAGGTATTAAAGGGGATGATCTTCTTCCTTATTCAGCCATTAGAGAAGAGGAGAAAATCTGGGGAGAAATTATGTCAAGGGAAAAAACCAGTCCAGTTTCGGCATTCGGGCTGAAGGAAACACTTCCACGTCACTGGAGAAGGGAAGATTCGCATTTCTTTCGAAATGTTTAGTAAGATCTCTTCAGTTTTGTGTTATTTTCTCGCAGTCATAAACTAAAACTCTCTAGTCTTGCATGCTGAGAGTAGTATGTGTATTTTGATGATGAACATCTTTGATTTTGAGTTTGTTTTGTGATTATCTTTATAAATATTGTGATTTTTATGGTGAAATTGTTGGATCATGTCTTTTTATTATATTGCGCCGCGAGAATCGAGAGATGAGCGTCGTAACGTTAATTTAAGGGCTAGTTTATCGCAGTGCGAGAATCGAGAGATGAGCAGTGTGAATCATTAACCAAAATTCCTTTTATTTTTACGGCGTTTCAAGAATCGAGAGAGGAGAAACGTGCGTGCATCACAAGATCTCTTGAGTTTTGAAAAGTGAAAGAGATTTTCTTTTTATGCTAGCGAATTAGATTTTTACGCTTCATAATATTTTCGTTTCGCCTAAGTTAGAGATAACTAGGGTTGCGTAGATATTAAGACTTCTTGTATCGAGAGATAAAGATTTCTTCTTTAAAAATCATCGCAAGATAATTCAAAGCTCAACCAAATGAAATATTTATTTTATCATCATCATGTTATACATATGAAATCAGAAATGCAAGGCTATTTTCTCTAATTGCTAAGAAGTTACTTTAAGATCTTGTTAAATTAGTTTTAATATTTATCTAAAAGTTTCAATCTATTTTAAGAAAATCAATTAACCGTTTTACTTGGATTCATATAAACGGTATAGTTAGTAATTGTAAGCGCTAAACCCGTCACTTCTCCGTGGGAACGATCTCACTCACTCTGTATTACTTGTACGATACGTATACTTGCGTTTTCAAGTTCTATTTTGCGTGTATCAAGTTTTTGGTGCCGTTGCCGGAGATTTATAATGGATTTAGTGTTTTCTTTTCTTACAATATTAGTGAACCTTAGTACGTGGAGGTCAAGTTTTATTTTCACTTGTTATTTTATTGTATTTGCGTTATCATCTTCGTTATCTTATAGTGTATGTCCATGTATCGATCCGTTGAATTAATTCCTCTAAATTCTGAAATCGAACGAACCTGTAGACGAAATCGAAGGTCAACTAGGCTAGAACAACTTAATCAACTAGCAATGGATAATCCCAATCCAGACGATGAGCCTCACCAAAACGGGCAGGATTTTGGTGGTCAAGTAGAACATAATGAACACCCAAATGAACCAAGACGAACTTGCCGGGATTATAACATGCCTTTTAGGGGAGGGGTATAGTTTAGTATTGTTGAAGCCAAAAATAACCTCAACAAATGTTCACGAACCAAAGTGCAGTCAATGCCTACTTCTCTCAAACCTCGACCCTTGACAGGTTGCTAAGGCCCTAACACAGACCCAAAGCCTCAGCTGGGAGGTCCCACCACACACCCGGAAGATCTCTGAGAGCTTCCCCTCCAAAGCCAAATGCTGGGCTGGGAGCTCTTCAGAAGGCACTAGAGTTGGAGGAAAAAATGATAAGCCTGCCTTCCAAAGAGCCCCTATGGGTCTTTTTATAGTCTTCCTTTGACCTGAAAATACTGAAATACCCTGAGGGGTCTGCCGATAGCCAAATCCCGCTGTCATTCCAAGGGCATTTGGGTAATTTTACCTCGGGATAATAATAATGAAATAATCCCCTTAGCGAGCGCCGGGCCCTACCACGTGGGCCCACTTGGCGAGAACCCTGGCCGAGAAGGCTCTCGCTGGACCCCCACCCGGGCCAACCTTGGCGAGACCCCTTGCCAGGGAGGTTCGCGCTCTTCACGGTCTTTAAACTATCGCGACCGAAGGCCTACCTGGGGCCTTCTCGCCTCCCCTGGGCGGGAGCCAGCCCTAAGGCGGAAGCTTCCGTGGTTGACGACCTCTCCTACCGCGAGCTCGACTATCCGCCCTGGTCGGTCGACGATCTCTCCTGCCGAGAGCTCGACTATCCGCCCTGGTCGGTCGACGATCTCTCCTGCCGAGAGCTCGACTATCTGCCTTGGGCGGGAGCTTCTTCAGGGCGAGAACTCTACAAGTATGCCTTAGGGTTAACCCAAGGCTAACCTGAGCCTAGCTCAATTCCTCAGTGGTGTCTCCGGGCCCCACCCAGCGAATATGGGGTTGTACACAATCCCCGCTCTTTTCGAGCTAGCCCTGCGCTCGACAAGACGAGTCCAACCCCCAAAATATTCGCTGGACACGTGCCCGCCTATCGAGGGAATCTTTTGGTGGGTCCCACTGCGGCTATAAATATGCACTGATAGGCGTCCATACGCCCTGCCCTTAAAATACGGTTTTCCAACTGAGCTCTCGCCTCAGGGATTTTTCGCGCGAGCTTACCATGCATCCCAAACGCGCTGCCAAACCGCTTCCGCAAGACCTCCAAGACCGGTTAGCCGCTGCCCAAGCGCGGGCCTTGGCTAACTGTGCGGCGGTGGCTCCATGGTTAGCGAAAAAGACTTCAACCGCCGGGCCTTCGGAGCCGAAGAAGAAGGAAAAGAAAAGGGCGAAGGCGGTCCGACGGGACCTTTCTCGCGAGAACAGGGATCCTCCTTCCCCCACTCCCAATCCTGCGGGAGATCCTTCCCCACAGAAGGTAAGCCTTTCGCCCGTGTCTACCGAGCTGACTGTGCATTAGATTCGATGGTTAAAGTATGCTTTCGCAGGAGTCCGCTCCCAACAATGACGCCGAAATTCCGCCCAGCTCTTCGAACCTACCCGCTCATCCCCCAGAGGACCAAACACGAGTTTCGGACGCAATTCCTCCGGCCGAGACCGAAATGACTGGTACGTTTCGCTACTGTCGATATGTCAACCCTGCCTTTCCTTTTCTGAACTATCTCCTCGCAGCGCCCGCTCCCGCCGACCCGGGCCTGTCCGCCAGGGAAGTGGAAGCGAGAACTGTGGAATTGCCTCCCTTGGTGACCAATCCTACCCTGCAGGCGGGAGGGACGGCCTCCGATCCCTCCGCTACTCCCATGGATGCCGATCATCTCTTGGGAGAAGACAACTCCCCACGAGCTTCTGGCCAGGTCGGGACCATCGTACGCGAGCCCTTCCGCCCGGGGCTGGGCAAGCCTCTTCACCTCCTTTACGGGACCAACGGAGGGGCCGGACCCTCTCGCCCAACTGCAGGTATGCGAAACTTTCCTGGACTACAGATTGTTATGTCTTGATCCAAAATTCTCGTGCGTTTCCTTTGTAGGTGATCCTGGCTTGCGGTCGGAAGCCAACCGGGAAGAAGAAGATGATGGTGAAGACGATGATGAAGAAGAGGAAGATTCCCCCCTCCCTTCGTCTGGCGAGATAGAAGGGATATTGAATGGCGCCGGGAGCGCGAAGGAGAGGAGGAAGAGAATCTCGGCTATCCTGGCCAGGCTCATCCGGCGAGATCGTGCCCATGCTGCCGCGGCAGAAGCGTTCCGCGAGTCCGTGGAGCAAAGGTTGGAGGCTCTGGAGCGGGACTTCTTCTTAGGCGAGACGGATCGTCCGGGAGGGCCTTCCGCCGACTCTTCGCCAGGGAGGTGCATCTCGCTGATCCGGGATCACGCCCGGCGGATCAACCTCGGGTGCACCACCCTATCGTCTTATTTCAATCCGCTGGTACCTCCAAGAACTAGGCGGCGAGAGCGAGGGCGATGGTATTGGAAGCTCTATTAGACTTCTCGCTCGAATCTCTTTTATCCGCATGTCTGTAATAAATATTATTGTTACTTAAGTTTTTTCAGCTTTCGCCTGCGAGAACCTTGCTGTTACCAATGTCTCTTTTTCCCCCTCTTTTTTTTGTTCTGCGAGGCTTTTAAATTAAGACGCTTACGTCAGCCTAGGACGCTTGCGCCGATCTAGGAGGCTCGCGCCAATCTAGGAGGCTCGCGCCAATCTAGGAGGCTCGCGCCAATTTAGATAATTGTGTCGAAACCCGAAACGACCGTTGACTGCTGCCATCCCGAGGGGGAAAATCGAGGCGCCGTTAGCCCGGATTCTGACAGCTGTACTCCGCTGTCACTTTCTCTCTCTGCCGGATGAACTCATGATGATTACGATTCCCTATAAATAGAGAAGTCTACCAACCGCATTTACTTCTTTGATCCGGAACCTCAGCCTTCCCTCCATGCTCTCGCGTTCCTGCTTCCGCTTCGACCCCCCTCCAGCTCTCGCTCTTACTCGCGAACCAACCATGCCTGGCGAGAACAAGGGTCGCGCCCATTGCGCGGAAGCCTTTCAGAAACACCTCTTCCCTTCCTGCAAGCTCACCCTAGACGAGTACAACCTGATCGTCGACCGCTACGTTCCCGCCGGCTTCTCGGCGCGGAACCCGGGGAATCACGATAGGGTAAATACTCCCGGGGCGGGAGAGCTTGCCATCCCCCTCGAGCATTTCGAGGTGGGCTTCCGCCTCCCCCTTTGGCCGGAGGTTCGGCTAGCTCTCCGCTATTATGGGATGGTTCCCGCCCAGCTAAACCCGAACTCAGTCGCGATACTTATAGCATTCATATGCTATATGCGATCCGAGAGGATCGAGTTTAGTCTGCCCATCTTCCGGAAGCTATTCAACTTCCGTGCCAAGGGGGGGGGGGGGTAGTTTTCTTCTCCGGGCAACAGCTCGAGGTTACCGGTCTCGCCAACAAGCACCATCACTGGGGCGAGAAATTCGTCAACGTCAGCGGAGACTTCGGCAACGTCCCGCTCCAGCCCGTTCAGTATGAGGATGCGGCCTACAAACCGCCTACTCTAGGATCGCGCGAGAGCGCAATCCTGGAATTCTTCGGAACCAAGGAGTTCGACGTTCCCTACCTCAGGCGGGACGTCGACTCCCTCCCACTCGTTCGCTCGGGCGAAGGTACGGTCTCGCCTCAGATTCTCTCTTTCGTCAAAGATTTCCTAGCGCTGAAACGCTGTCTTTGCAGGAGAGCGGGAGGTCCCTCTGCGCCAGCCCTTTGCTGAAGGCCGGGGTGTCGAGGGCCTGGCTGCGAGAGGCTCCCTTGCGCTTGCGGAAGCTAGCGCCAGCGCCTGCCGAAAAGATCCAGCCCCTTCCATGCCGCCACCGGCCAAGAAGCGGAAGGCCACCCTTCCTCCTCTCCGCGCGCTGAAGAGGCCCAAGCCTTCTGCCGCCGACAAGGGGAAATCGTTGGCGGTCTCGCCCGTCCAACCTCCTCCCGAGGGCAGGTCCTTTGAAGCGATCCTTCATATGGCCAGTGAGATGGATGCCGCCGCCAAGAGCCGCGCCGAGGCTTCCGCCAGGAACACATCGGCCGCAAGCGAGGCTGGGGGAGAAGTGGTCGCCGCCGAAACTTCCGCCAGCGTCCCGCCCCAGGAGGTGCCGAGAGGGCACCGGAACTTTGGTTTCGGCGTCAGGTACGCCGACTCGGAGGGGAAGCCTCAGATGGAATGGGACCCTGAGTCAAACTCAATCAGGGTTTCGACCCTCCTTCCCAGATGGGCGGAGGGGGAAAATGTGACCGGCGAGGCCTTCTCGCTTGGATATGGTCTCTACAGCCGGGAGGATGCCGGCGTATTTGACCAGATGTCCACCCGCCTCCTAGCCTTCGACGCCACCCGAGCCATATTGCGCGCGTTCGAGCTTACGCATATGTGTGCGCGTCGAAGCATCACCATTGACAAGAACTTCACCGATATGCGCAAGGCGAGGGAGGACGCGATGGCTCGCGCGCAAGCCGCGGAAGAAGAACTCGCGAGAGCTCAACAGGAGCTCGCGGATGCTCGACTGGCGCTGTCTCTGCGCCCCGCGACCGAGGTAGGCGAGATCCTCCTGAACCCTTGCCCCCGTTTCCCCGAAGTTACTACTGTGTAATGTGTCTAGACTGAATTCTTTTAATCCTTTTGCAGGATTCTGCCCAAGTCAGGGAGCTTCGCGCAGAGCTGGCCAACGCGCGCTGCGAGAGCGTCCTCCTGAGGGAACAGCTCCGCGCAGAGCTGGCGAAGGTCCCGCCTCCGGAGCTAGATGCGAGGCTGCGGAGTCGTTACCTCTCGGAGTATGACGTTGACAAGCTGCTTCAAGCCAACGCTCAGGCGACCGTCAAGCTGACGCTCGAGACACTGCGAGACGTCGAGCTGCTCCGGGAGGACGGCGCGACCATCGACGCTCGCCAACTTCTCCCTTGGCTCTACGATCCAGTTCCCAAACCTCCGGGCGCGCCGGACTCGCCTCTCTCAGACGTCCCGAGGTCTTCTACCGCCGTTGGCGAGACATCCGAAGAGGGCTCTGGCGATGACTCAAGCGAGAGCACCAGTGGGGATTACAACGCGTCCCCTTGAGGTGTCTTTTATTTTGAATACCCTTTTGTAATGAGCGAGAAACTCCTCACTTCTGTAATTAACTTTATATAAAGTAATGTTTCATTTTTCACTGTCATTGTGTGTTTTAAACGTATATTACTCTGCCGAACGGCTTCCGCGCGAGCTCCCGCCGAGACCCTTAGTCTCTTTAGGGTGACCTTCCTTAGATATCAGTTAGGCGGGAACCTCGCGTCGTCGATTAAGTCGTCCTGCCCAGGTCCGCCGGGAGCCTCCTTTTGCGAGAACCCCCCCTTTAACCGAGACCTTTACTGGCCGCGACCTTTGAGCCGAGACCCTTACTGGCCGAGACCTTTGGGGCGAGACCCTTACTGGCCGAGACCTTTGGGGCGAGACCCTTACTGGCCGAGACCTTTAGGGCCTTGCCTTCAGTCTAGGTCAGGGCCCTACCCACGTATTTTTCCAACCAATCAAACCCCTACCCCGCCGGCGAGCCGTCGGACCTGCTAGCTTATTGAGAGCCTGCGCAACGGGTCTGCCCGGGGCCGAGTTGAGTTCGTTGTAATGTAGAAGTGGCCAAGAACAAAGTATCTCAGGAGCCAACCTATCCCCCGCAGGCGAGCCTTCGGACCTGCCAGCTTGATGAGAGCCTGCGCAGCGGGTCTACCTGGGGCCGAGCCGAGCTCGGGGTGTCGTAGAAGTGGCTAAGAACAAAGTATCGCAAGAGCCAACCTATCCCCCGCAGGTGAGCCTTCGGACCTGCCAGCTTGATGAGAGCCTACGCAGCGGGTCTACCTGGGGCCGAGCCGAGCTCGGGGTGTTGATGAAGATAACCAAACCTCTCCCCCACAGGCGAGCCTTCGGACCTGCCAGCTAGATGAGAGCCTGCGCAGCGGGTCTACCTGGGGCCGAGCCGAGCTCGGGGTGTTGATGAAGATAACCAAACCTCTCCCCCACAGGCGAGCCTTCAGACCTGCCAGCTAGATGAGAGCCTGCGCAGCGGGTCTACCTGGGGCCGAGCCGAGCTCGGGGTGTTGATGAAGATAACCAAACCTCTCCCCCACAGGCGAGCCTTCGGACCTGCCAGCTAGATGAGAGCCTGCGCAGCGGGTCTACCTGGGGCCGAGCCGAGCTCGGGGTGTTGATGAAGATAACCAAACCTCTCCCCCACAGGCGAGCCTTCAGACCTGCCAGCTAGATGAGAGCCTGCGCAGCGGGTCTACCTGGGGCCGAGCCGAGCTCGGGGTGTTGATGAAGATAACCAAACCTCTCCCCCACAGGCGAGCCTTCGGACCTGCCAGCTAGATGAGAGCCTGCGCAGCGGGTCTACCTGGGGCCGAGCCGAGCTCGGGGTGTTGATGAAGATAACCAAACCTCTCCCCCACAGGCGAGCCTTCAGACCTGCCAGCTAGATGAGAGCCTGCGCAGCGGGTCTACCTGGGGCCGAGCCGAGCTCGGGGTGTCGATGAAGATAACCAAACCTCTCCCCCACAGGCGAGCCTTCAGATCTGCCAGCTAGATGAGAGCCTGCGCAGCGGGTCTACCTGGGGCCGAGCCGAGCTCGGGGTGTTGATGAAGATTCCTTCAACCAGGCCTATTCTATCACTGAGACGAGGAGTCATAGTCAGTTAAAACAAAAACATAAAGATCGCACACTCAGCGATAGTCAACATTCTGAAATAACTTATTAAAAATGCAATAGTTGTTTACAACATTACAATCCTTCTTTCCCTCTTACGGGTAGAAGCGCTTCAGGTCATCACCATTCCAGGTGTGATTCAAGGTCCTTCCCTCCGCATCCTGGAGATAATAGCCTCCGTTTCCCAGCTAGGGTTGAGCTTACCGACCGCGGCCGACCTTCCCGCGGCATCGACCTTTTTCAGTACCAGATCCCCCTCGGCGAATTGCTTGACTCTGATGTGCTTATCGAAGTACCGAGCCATTCGCCGTTTTATTTCTTCTTGCCTGATGGCGGCAACATCTCGCAACTCTTCCACCATATCTAATGAGAAACGCAACCCTTCCTCATTCTCCAACCTCCAAGCTTCGCTTCCCTCAGCTGCGGCCGCGACCCTCGGGGACCGAACCTCGAACTCCACCGGGAGGACAGCCTCACACCCATGAGAGAGCTTGAAGGGGGTCTCTCCTGTGGCCGTGTTCGGAGTTGTTCGCAAGGCCCACAGGACGGAAGGGAGCTGTTCCACCCAGCTACCCTTCAGGTTTTCCACCTTCTTTTTGAGCAAGTTGACGATGACTTTGTTTGCTGCCTCCACCTGGCCATTGCTCCGCGGATGATGGACAGAGGCGAACCTGAGGTCAATTCCCAATTGGGTACAGAAACTAATGAATTCTTCGCTGGCAAACTGAGGACCGTTGTCTGTCACTATCGCTTGGGGCAATCCGTGCCTGCAAATGATTTCCCCCCAAACGAAGTTTCTGATGACCTGGGAGGTTACCTTGGCTAACGGCTTGATCTCCAGCCATTTGGAGAAGTAGTCAATCATAACTAGGAGGAACCTCCTCTGCCCGCTAGCTGGAGGAAAGGGTCCAACCAGATCCATTCCCCAAATGGCGAAGGGCCATGGCGCCGTGATGCTTCGAAGCCTTTGGGCGGGCAAGAGCTGGAGAGGAGCATGTACTTGGCACTTCCGACACCTCCTTGCGAATTCCGCTGTATCCTTCCTTAAGGTCCGCCAGAAATATCCTTGCCTTATCACCCTCGCTTCCAATGTCCTTCCTCCTGAATGACTGCCGCATTCTCCAGAATGCACCTCTTCCAGGATCCTCGGGACTTCCTCCTCGGTTACGCATCTCGCGAGGAGCCCCGACAACATCTTCCGATGCAAACTCCCCTCCAGCATCAGGTAGTGAGCCGCCTTGTGCCTAAAGCTCTTTGCATCCTTGACTTCTTCCGACAGTTTTCCTGTGGTCAGGAAAGTCACCAACGGATCCACCCATGAGGACCGCCGATTCACTTCCATCAACTCCCCCTCTTCAATGGCTGGTCGGAACAGTTCGGTTAGGGTACCTCCTCCCCGAGGCCCGAACTTCGCTAGTCGATCCGCTGCCGCGCTTTCCTCCCTGGGGACATGTTGAATAGAGAATGAACGAAAACCCCCAATGAGGGCTCTTACCTTAGATAGATACCTCGCGAGAGTCGGCTCCCGGGCCTCAAACTCGCCTCGGATCTGTGATGCTACCACCATTGAGTCGGTGAAGGCCTCCACATCCTGGATTTCCAGCTCCTTTGCCAAGCGAATGCCAGCGATCACAGCCTCATACTTTGCTTGGTTGTTGGTTACAGGGAAGTGGAAAGTCACTGCTTGCTCTATGGTAACTCCCTGAGGGCTTACCAACACCACACCTCCTCCCAGGGAGTGCCTTCCTGAGGCCCCGTCGACCACCATCTTCCACGCTTCTTGCGGCCTTGGTTCTTCAGTCTCGGCCTCGGTAACATAGTCTGCCAGAAAATCCGCTACGGCCTGGGCTTTGATGGAGAGCCTCGGACGAAAGAGATGTCAAACTCGCTTAGCTCGATGGACCACTTCGCCAACCTTCCTGAATGTTCCACCCCCTCCAAGACCTTGCGAAGGGGATGGTCTGTTACCACCCTAATCGAGTGTGCTTGAAAGTAAGGGCGAAGCTTCCTAGCTGAGATGACCAAAGCATATGCTAGCTTCTCTAGGATGGGGTATCGGAGCTCCGCCTTTTTTAAGATTCGGCTTACATAATAGACGAGTAATTGCTTCTTCCCCTCTTCCCTAACCAAGACAGAGCTCACTGCCTCTCCTCCCACTCCGATATACAAGGCTAGGTACTCCCCCTCCTTCGGGCTTTGAAGTAACGGAGCTTGGGAGAGTTGCCTCTTCAGCCCCTGAAAAGCCTCTTCACACTTGGCCGTCCATTCGAATACTTGGTTACTACGGAGTACTTTAAAGAAAGAGGAACATTTATCCCCTAACCGAGAGAGGAACCTGCTTAGCCCGACCAACTTCCCGGTCAAGCGCTGGACCTCCTTGGCACTGCGAGGCGATTCCAGGTCTAGAATAGCCCTAACCTTATCGGGGTTAGGTTCTACCCCTGCGGGAGTCAAGAGGTGCCCGAGGAATTTACCGCGACTAGCCCCGAAGACGCACTTCGAGGGGTTCAATCTCATCTTGAACCTTCGCAGGGTGGCAAACGTTTCCTCCAAGTCCCGCAAGTGGGAATCAACACACTTGCTCTTGACCATGAGGTCGTCCACGTAGACCTCCAGGTTCCTTCCCCTCTGATCTCGAAAGATTCGATCCATCATGCGTTGGTACGTTGCCCCTGCGTTCTTCAATCCGAAGGGCATCATCTTATAGCTGAAGCATCCCTCTCTTGTGATGAAGGAAACATCCTTGACATCAGGACGGTGCATCCGGATCTGGTGGTAACCTGAAAATGCATCTAAAAAACTCATAAGAGAAAAGCCGACGGCTGAGTCAACCAGCGCGTCGATTCGAGGCAAGGGGTAGCAATCCTTGGGACATGATTTATTTAATAAGGAAAAATCGATACACATGCGCCATTTTCCTCCTCCCTTCTTTACCATTACTACGTTGGAGATCCAGCCTGGATACTGGATCTCTGAGATGAAGCCTGCGTCCAGGAGCTTTTTGACCTCCTCTCGGATGGGGGCTTCTAGCTTGGTGGCGATGGCCCTCATCTTTTGGCGCACGGGGCGGGCTCTGGGATCCAGGTTCAAGCGATGACAGGCCACATCCGCGTCGATGCCCGGCATGTCTGCCGCGCCCCAAGCAAAGATGTCGACGTTGTCTTGGATGCATGCTCGCATCCGCTCCTGATCCTCAAGGCTCAAGCCTCCGCTGATCCGAACCCTTTGCGCCTCCCCCGCTCTTGTAAGCACCTCCATCTCCACCACCTCTTCGGCCGGCTCCAGCCCCGACCGCTCCCAACTTACCCTTGCCTCTTCCAGCTCAAACTCGAGCTCTTCTCCCCCAACCTCATCAACTTCCATCGCCTCCTCCAGGCTCTCCTCCTGCCTCTGTTCTTCTTCATCCACCACTCCTCTCGCCTCTTCTGGGCTCATCCCCCCTTCCTCAACTCCTTCCTGCTCAGCCATCTCCCTCTCCAACTCCTCTGCCTCCGCCATCTACGACACGGTGTTAACCGCCATCACATAGCACTGCCTTGCCATCTTCGGGTCCCCCCTGATCCTAACCTGCACCCCTCCATTGTTGAACTTGAGGCATTGGTGGTACGAGGAGGGTACACAGCGAAAGGTGCTGATGAGGGGGCGCCCAAAGATGGCATTGTAACTACTCGGGGCGTCCACGATCACGAACCGACAGTTCCGTGAGACGCCCCCAAGCCTCACATGCAGGCCTACTCCTCCTTCCACCTCTTTCCTTTCTCCGGAGAAGCCAAAAAGCGGTCCATCAGAAGCCAGGACCCTTTTTCCTTCCACCCTCATCTCATCGAAAGCCTTCTTGAAGATCACATTCACTGAGCTCCCATTATCCACCAGTATCCGGGAGACGGTGTAGTTCTCCACCGCTGTCTGGATCACAAGCGCGTCGCAGAACGGATCCTCGTAGTCTGGCATATCCGCGGATGAGAAAGTGATCTTCTCCTCTGGGGGGGGGGGAGCCTGGGAGGTCGAGGCGACCCCTCGGCGGAACATGGTTTGAAGGCTCCCCTTGCGGGTTGCCTCGATCCCTACTCCCCCGTGGATCACTCCGATCCCTCCTCGGGTCCCCACGTCAATCCTGTCTTCACATCTGTCCTCCGCCTCTTCCCGCTATACTTCAACGATCCTTACAGGCGGATCCTGCCTTCCGGCCCCTCTAATCTCCAGAAACTCTGGGCAGGTGGCCGTTGCGTGACCTTCCTCCTGATGGAAGTCACAATAAGGCAACGCCACCCTGCCCCCTCTTCTTTCTCCTCCTCCCCTTCTTCCGGCTCCCCGAAATCTTCTTCCTCTTCCCCTTCCCACCTCCATAGCCTCCTGCGGCGGTGGGAAATGACCCCTTGGTCCTTGTCGCCACCCTCCCTGCTCCAGCCTTCTGGGCTCCCGGAAGTTATCTCTTCCCTGAAGTCCTCCCTGGCCCTGGGGGCGACCCTCCTGAGGCCTCCAACCCAGTCGGTTGTTTGGCTCCCTGATGCACGCAAAATAGAGCTTGAAAACGCAAGTATACGTGTCGTACAAGTAATACAAAGTGAGTGAGATCGTTCCCACGGAGAAGTGATGGGTTTAGTGCTTACAATTACTAGCTACACCGTTTCTATGAATCCAAGTAAAGCGGTTAATTGATTTTCTGAAAATAGATTTAAATTTTTAGATAAATATTAAAACTAATTTAACTAGATCTAGCAGTAACTTCTTAGCGATTAGAGAAAGTAGTCTTGCATTTCTGATTTCATATGTATAACATGATGATGATAAAATAAATATTTCATTTGGTTTAACTTTTAATTATCTTGCGATGATTTTTAAAGACGAAATCTTTATCTCTCGATACAAGAAGTCTTAATATCTACGCAACCCTAGTTATCTCTAACTTAGGCGAAACGAAAATATTATGGAGCGCAAAAAATCAAATTCGCAAGCATGAAAAGGAAATCTCTTTCACTTTTCAAAACTTAAAAGATCTTGTGATGCACACACGTTTCTCCTCTCTCGATTCTTGAAACGCCGTAAAGATAAATAAATTTTGGTTAATGATTCACACTGCTCATCTCTCGATTCTTGCACTGCGATAAACTAGCCCTTAAATTAATATTACGACGCTCATCTCTCGATTCTCGCGGCGCAATATAATAAAGAGACATAATCCAATAATTTCACCATAAAAATCACAAGATCAATAAAGATAATCACAAGACAAACTCAAAATCAAAGATGTTCATCATCAAAATACACATACTACTCTCATCATGCAAGACTAGAGAGTTTTAGTTCATGACTGCGGAAAAACAACACAAAACTGAAGAGATCTTACTAAACATCTCGAAAGAAATGCGAATCTTCCCTTCTCCAGTGGCGTGGAAGTGTTTCCTTCAGCCCGAATACCGAGAACTGGACTGGTTTCTTCCCTTTGACAGAAATTCTTCACAGCTTTTTCTCCTCTCTAATGGCCTAATAAGGAAGAAGATGATCCCCTTTAATGGCTGAAATATTCCTCTTAAAAACTCTCCTTTTCCTCCTCCAAGTGGGCTCCACATCCAGTCATTTTTTAAATGCTGAACGGATGCTAAAAATTAAGATGCAACTCTTGAAAACTTGGTAATTTTGGATTTGAATTTCTTGTAACTGCCAGAAATGTTACGAATATGTTGTAACATTTCTGGTTCTGTCTTTCTGCACAATTTGACCTGCCAGATTTGTTGAGAATATGTTGCAACATTTTTCCCAGATTTTCCACAATACTTAGCCTTCAATTCTTGACTTAAATTCTCCATGAATCCTATCATAAAAACATATGAAGATGAGAGTAACAACCATTTTAACTTCAAATCATGCGGCAATTGGATTTTTATCTACTTTTCATGTATAAATATCACATAACATGGCTGAACATGGTTAAAATATGGATGAAAATAACTTCTTTTTGCGAAGTTATCACACCCCATGCTTGGTTCTTTGCTAGTCCCTAGCAAAGGTAAATTATTGAAAACCATAACATGACAAAGGTTTATGAAAGTGTAATTTCATTTCCTTCTACTCTTTATTATAAGGTAACCAAAATAGCTTCAAGTAATTCTCATTAACTGATGCTAGACTTTCTAATCCATAAGAATTCAAACTTTCATAAATCCATCAGATAGATATACGATAAGGCTCAATTAAGAATTCAAGTGTTATATGTGATGCTCTTAACAATCTGTTTACTTCCCTTACAATTCATTTTCGATAAACTTCGTCACCAATAAGATAGATCAAGAGTAGTCTAAGGCTTTGATATGACCTCTACATGAGTTTGATAGAAACCGATGCCAAATAAAACGACTTGATGAAATTGGGAAAGGTGGGTAGCCATTGATTCTACTTGATTAACTTAGTAGCCTGCCAACTTATGAGGTTTCACTTTTAACAACATTTTTTTTTTTTGATATTTTCATAGTTGGGATCATTCCAAGTATGCGTGAACATCCTTGGGCCACCTATCACTATGATATATATATATATATTTTTGATCATAGTTGGGATCATTCTAAGTAGCCGGAGCTAACTTAGGCCACATGTCACTATGATATACATTTTTTTATAACACCCATAAGTGGTCAGTCTACTAGCTAAGGAACATAGGGAAATGAATACTCAAGTCTTTAAGCTTAGAAGTAATATGTGATGGCAACAAAGGTAAGGCTTTAAGTGGGAGCAAGGTTAACTACGTACGCTCAATGTATTGGCAACTATCATTGAATTAGAACATACTCGATCTAATCTCATTAGGATCCGAAGTTAATTAAATAAATTAAAAGGGCGTAAACTCTTTTAAGAACTATAGTGCATGAATGTGAGATAGATTTCTTGATCGAGCTTTAACCAATCAGTCTAATTTCAATTTAATAGTCTGACTCATAGGACTGACTCGTCTAACCTTACAATTAATTTGAAAAACTTGAATAGATTTATTAATAATAATAAAAAAATTAAGAGCAGTCATTTCTAAAATATACCCCATAAAAGGTTTGTCATGCAAGGTATAGAAGGACATGCCCCCATACTTGAACCTTTACTAGTCCCTAGTAAAGAAGTTTTAGCAAATATAATAGCCATGTATGCGATTGCGAACTTCATAAATCAGAAAAGTGGAATAAAAAGAAATTTTAACATGTGCATCGCCAGCATATAAACATGTGTGAAGTGGAACATAAAAAATATAAGATATGACGGGTTGTCCCAACCCACAAAGTAGCAGATTATAATAAAGAGTTCGCATTAAAATAACGAATTTATTTAGTAATAGTTAAAGCTTCAAGGCATGAAAACACATAGCAATAATATATGGAAACAACAATTCAGGAAGAGGAACGGTTCAACTAGAGAATTGATCAACCATAGTGAAACAAGTAACATTTATAGGGATTAGAGCTTGAAAAGAAAACGATAGCAAGCGTCCAGTTCAACAATTTATTAACCTACCAAGCATACAGTTCAGTTAAAACAAACATTTCACCACCCCAAGCCAACTTGTTATTAGCATACCACAATGAATCGTAAATGTTACTTAACATTCAGTTATTAGCACACAGTTCAATAGGTTCAACAGTAATAGAACAAATTAGCATTCAGGAATACCAACAAGTTCATCCAGTTTATCAATTTTTACACGAGCAATGTTTAAACAAAATAAAATTCTTCATCAACACTGAAATGTTTCACCACTGACATTGCCCAAAATAACACAAACATTTCACCACAAATCAAAGTAAATTTGTGCAAAAAGTAACAGATCCAAAATAAACATGTTTCACCACAGTCATGACCCATAATAACACAAACATTTCACCAGGAATAGAGCAATGCAAATTTCCGAGATTCTGAGTAGTGGAATATCAACCATCCTCCTCTTCGTCGTCAGCGTCATCGACCTCGTCCGAGTCGTCATCGTCCAAAAATTCTTCCATTTCGTTGTCGTCGCCGGATCCCAAGCCTGCATCGTCGTCGACCGGTTCCGCTTCATCACGTGGATCCAACGATGTTGCAGCCTCCTTTCCCTTCGAATCAGAGGGTTTGCGCTCATACCAAGCAGGATTCACCTCGCGGACCGCTATCTTTTCCTCAGGTACGTTCAAATGGCGCAGAATTTCGACTTGATTGTGATGTAAAATGTCTAAATGTGACACTAGATGATGATGTTGCTGACGTTGATATTTGGCAGTGGATTGCAAATATTTAAATATAATCGGCCAATCCGGAGGATTAGGGGAAAGTGGTGGCGGGATTGGAGGTTGAGTGGTTTTGCGCGAAGATGCGGGAGAACTTTGTTTCTTGGCGGATTTGGGGGATGTCTCATCTAAAGATACCTTGATATAGGATGAAATGACGGAGAATGTTATTGGTCGACCTACAATGGTTGTCGTGTCCGTATCGGCGAGAGATACCCCGGCATAACGGCACAACGATGTGATGAGTGTGGGAAACCATAACTGAGTTCCCCCCTCCGTTTTGACCTTTTTCTGGATTTGACTGGAGATTATATGTCCTATATTAATTGGAATCCCTTTTATAATGCTATAAATGATGCAAGCCCTATCAAAGGAGACATGGTTTGGGTGCTTTGTTGGCATAATACTTGAGTTGACGAAGAGAAACCAAACTTTAGCTTCACGAGTAAAAAGGGCGGAATGTAAGACATGTGAAGATTCATGCACCCAAGTGATATTTTTAGTGAGGCTCAATGCGGTGGCGATGTCGAATGGGTTAGTAGTCTTGACAGATTCGAATACATCGCAGTCCCGATTTGTTAAATCAAAGTAGGAGTTTATACCTTCCGCGGAGAAATCGACTTCCCTTCCCCGAATATGAATTTTTCCGTCCACATGGAACTTGGCGTTGGCGTAGAATTCGTACACCCATGGTAGGACTGCTTCAGTGCGGGGGTGGCAGAAGGACGACCAGCCGAACTTGTCTATTTGCTTGACATAGGCTTGACTCCAACCACGAACTTCCAGTTGAAACCCTCTTTCGTAGATGACGGGCTTTGCTTTCAGCAGTTCGTAGCGAGCCTTAGCTTCTTCATTAATAAATCTTGTGTGCTTATTTGCCACCACCTTCTCTCTACCTTTCTTAGGGGCCATGACTGCGGAGGGGAATGGCTTAGCGCGGGAAAGAGATTGCTCAAATGAGCGAAAGAGAGAAGAAAATCAAGCACGTACCTCTTCCTGAAAGTCGGCGATAAAATATGGTGGCCGGCTATTGGAGTTTTCGCCGGAGGATGCTTCAGAGAGGTTGCGTAGGTGGGGTTAGTGTTGGAGTGAGAAAACGGCAAATAATCGAGAGAGAGAGAGAGCAATGTCGAGTTCTTACCACTCTCAGGGGGTCGGCGATGGATTACGGGCCCACCACGGCAGCCGTCGAAAGGTTGCTCCGCCGGCGGATGGTGCAAAGAGGGCGGAGAATGGGGTTAGGGTTTGCTGGAGCGGAGGAAATGGGGGAAGCAGCGGGTTCCAATCTCGGTCAGCGGGTTATCCCGGTCAGCGGGTTCCAAATCTATGTAAATAGCCGGTTGATTTTTTTGTAGTTACCGGCTAAAATGGTTAAAGGAATTAATTTTGCAGGTAGCCGGTTCAAATGAACTATCGGACAACCGGTCAACAAAAATTTCTGACCCAAACAGCCGGTAACAAGGAAAAAATTCGTCTTTTTAAGAGGAAAAGGCAGTACACGAAATGTTACAACATTTCCAAAATGTTACAACATTTTTTTTCTGAACTAATTTCGAACTTTTACTAGAGCCAGGCGAAGAGGAAATGTGATTTTAAGAGTTTTAGACTATAAGGGTTCAGTCATGCATCATTTTTTTTTATTTTTATTGAATCTTTACGAAAAACACAAACAAACAAAATATTAAAAACGAGCTTAACATTAAAATTCGGGGTTGCCTCCCCTAAAGCGCCTTAGTTAATGTCCCGGTTGGACATTCGGCGGCTCGAAGATTTTATTTCAAGTGTATGAACGATATGACTCGTTCATTTTCGTTTCCTAAATAAATCTTAAGACGTCCGCCATTGACCTTAAACTCTGAATGATCCTTTTCATTGATTATAGTAACAACGCCATGAGGAAGCATTTCCTTGACCCGAAACGGGCCCGACCACCTAGACTTTAATTTACCAGGAAAAATCTTTAGCCGTGAATTATATAATAGAACTAGTTTCCCGGGTTGTAAATGTTTTTCCGTAAGATGGCGGTCATGCCACATTTTAGTACGGTCCTTATAAACCCTTGCACTTTCATATGATTGCGTCCGGATCTCCTCCAATTCATTTAACTGTAGTAGTCTAGATTTACCCGCTTCTTGAAAGTCAAAATTGATTTTCTTAATGGCCCAATATGCCCGATATTCCAACTCTAATGGTAAGTGACAAGCCTTGCCGTAAACTAAGCGATACGGGGTAACACCAATCGGGGTCTTGAATGCGGTTCTATATGCCCACAAGGCATCGTTAAGCTTTTGAGACCAATCTTTGCAATTTACACTAACCGTTTTAGCCAAGATTTTCTTGATCTCTCTATTAGATACTTCCGCTAATCCATTTGTTTGAGGGTGGTATGCCAATGCTACCTTATGCCTAACCCCATACTTTTTCAATAATGCAGCAAATTGGTGATTACAAAAGTGACTTCCCCCGTCACTTATAATAGCTTTGGGTGTGCCAAATCGACTAAATATGAAGTTTTTCAGGAAGTATAACACCACTTTTGCATCATTTTTGGTCGTGGCTATGGCTTCGACCCATTTCGATACATAGTCTACGGCTAAGAGGATAAATAAATTACCATTCGAATTAACGAATGGTCCCATAAAATCTATACCCCAGACATCAAAAAGCTCAACTTCTAGAATTGGATTCATAGGCATAGCTTCATTCTTCTTAATATTTCCTTCCTTTTGACATCGGTCACACCTTTTCACATGTTCTCTAGAGTCATGAAATAATGTAGGCCAATAGAATCCGGCCTCTAGGACTTTCATAGCTGTCCTATTTCCCTTGAAGTGTCCTCCGTAGGGAGAACTATGACAATTTTCTAAAATAGGATGCATTTCTACTTCCGGGATACATCTCCTCACTACTCCGTCAGCACCAATTTTAAACAAATAAGGTGGGTCCCAAAGATAAGACCGCACTTGGTGTAAGAACCTTTTTCGTTGTTGGTAGTTTAAATCTGAAGGTAAGATATTACTAACGAGGTAATTGACGTAGTCGGCATACCATGACACTAACTCCTCGGATATAGCTAAGATTTGCTCATCAGGAAATCTCTCCTCAATCTCTGAATGATAATGAGATTCCACTGGTTCGATCCTAGGAAGATGGTCTGCTACAGGGTTATCTACACCCTTTCTATCCTTAATCTCCAAATCGAATTCCTGCAATAATAATACCCAACGAATCAATCTTGGCTTTGTATCTTTCTTTTCCATCAAATATCGGATGGCCGCATGATCAGTAAAAACGGTGACTTGAGTACACAAAAGATAAGATCGAAACTTTTCGAAGGCGTAGACTACTGCCAACAACTCCTTCTCAGTCGTGGTGTAATTGATTTGAGCTTCGATCAGAGTTTTGCTCGCGTAGGCTACAGTGTGAAATAGTTTCTCCCTAACTTGACCTAGTACTACACCCACGGCATAGTCACTTGCATCACACATAAGGACAAATGGCTCCCCCCAGTCGGGTGCCACCACAATTGGTGCCGTAGCTAATTGCTTCTTCAATTTATTAAATGCACTCGAACAGTCTTCATCAAAATGAAATTTCGTATCCTTTTCCAACAATCCACTAAGAGGTTTTGCAATCCTCGCAAAATCTTTGATAAACCTTCGGTAAAATCCTGCATGCCCTAGGAAACTCCTTAACTCTTTCACATTCCTAGGAGGAGGTAATTTCTCAATGACCTCAATTTTTGCCTTATCTACTTCCAACCCCTTGCTTGACACGTGATGACCTAGAACGATGCCTTCGCGTACCATGAAATGGCACTTTTCCCAATTCAGCACAAGGTTAGTTTCGATACATCGCACCAGCACTCTTTCTAAGCACTCCAAACACTCTCCAAATGATTTTCCAAAGATGGAGAAATCATCCATGAAGATCTCTATACCATGATCCATAATTTCTGAAAATATAGCAATCATACACCGTTGGAACGTGGCGGGTGCGTTGCATAGACCAAATGGCATTCTCCTAAAGGCGAATGTTCCGTAGGGGCACGTGAAGGTAGTTTTCTCTTGATCTTCCGGGTCAACCGTGATTTGGTTATACCCGGAATAGCCGTCTAAGAAGCAAAAGAAATCATTACCGGACAACTTATCTAGAACTTGATCGATAAAAGGCAATGGAAAGTGGTCTTTTCTAGTAGCCTTGTTAAGTTTTCGATAATCCATGCAAATGCGCCATCCGGTAATAGTTCTAGTCGATATTAATTCGTTCTTATCATTTTTTATTACGGTCATCCCTCCTTTCTTCGGAACACATTGAACCGGAGAGACCCAAGAACTATCGGAGATAGGGTATATTATCCCTGCATCTAACCATTTTATTATTTCTTTCTTTACGACCTCTTTCATAGGTGGACTGAGGCGGCGTTGAGGCTCAATTGAACCTTTGTAAGATTCTTCTAAGAGAATCTTGTGCATGCATACCGAAGGACTAATCCCTCTAATGTCCGCGATCGTCCAACCTATGGCTAATTTAAATTGCTTCAGCAAGTCTATGAGTTGTTGATGTTGATTTGGTGATAATTTGGAGTTGACAATGACCGGTAATGTATCATTGTCTCCTAGATATGCATAGGCCAGATGTTCAGGTAATGGTTTCAACTCAAGTGTGGGTGGACTAATGATGGAAGGTTTATTTGTACCTGTCTTATCTGTCATATCTAAAATCTCCGGCTTACGAGTGAATGTCGGTGAATGTGCACTTATTTCGAAGCACTCTAGAATGTCTATCTCACAATCAGATTTCTCTTCTTCCGTCCCTCCTCTTCATCTTCTTCTAGATTCTCACTTAAGTTGTAATCATAAAGGGTCATACTCTTAACTTCCTCTATGTCATCTTCTTCTAAACGAGGGAATTTCATGGCTTTTAATACATTAAAAGTCACTTGTTCATCGTTAACCCTCATGGTTAACTCACCCTTGTGAACGTCAATCAAAGTTTTTCCGGTGGCTAAGAAAGGCCTACCCACTATAATGGGTAATTCCTTGTCTTCCTCCATGTCTAATACCACAAAATCTGCCGGAAAAATAAACTTTTCTACCTTGACTAAGACGTCTTCTACAATCCCCTTTGGAAAGGTTAGAGATTTATCGGCTAATTGTAATGTAAGCGATGTTTTGGAAATCTCCCCCAATCCTAACTTCTTATAAATTGAAAGTGGCATAAGATTTATGCTCGCCCCTAGATCGCACAAAGCCTTTCCCTCGAATTGATGTCCAATAGAACATGGAATCGTGAAGCTTCCGGGGTCCTTTAGTTTTGGTGGTAATCTCCTTTGGAGAATTGCACTACATTCATGTGTAAGGGTTACCGTTTCGTTCACGCCAAACTTCCGTTTTTTATTTAAGATGTCTTTCATGAACTTTACATAACTCGGCATCTGTTCTAATGCTTCGGCAAAGGGTATATTAATTTGCAACTTCTTAAAGATTTCTAAGAATTTCTGAAATTGTTGGTCTAATTTGCTCTTTTTTAATCTTTGGGGGAAAGGTGGTGGTGGATAGGTTCGTGGGCTCTCCTTCCTTCTTTCCTCTTTTTCTATTTCTAATTCCTTACCACTTCTTTCTGTTAATACTCCTTCCTCCTCACTATTATCGCCCTCATTTCTTCCTATTATTACTTGCTCACTAGGACCCTTGACTTCATCTTGGTCTTGATTTTTATTTTGTTCATGTGGAGTAGTGTCTTGACCAACTATTAACTCACGCCCACTTCGTAATATGACAGCCTTACAAGGATGATTATCTCCCTTGGGATTGGGTGTGGTATCTGTAGGGAGTGTGCCTTGCGGTCGCATACTCAAAGCGGTGGCGATTTGTCCTAATTGTGATTCAATCATTCTCATTGACCCTTCCAAGCTAGAGAAACGGGCTTCATTCTTTTGCATTGATTCTAAAATAAAGTCATCTGTTACCTTTCTAGATGGTCCCGCTTGATTGGAATGATTGTTTTGATGTTGAGGATTAGCATTAGAATTAAATAAGTGTGGTGGAGTAGGACCGGAGTTGTTCTTCCAGGAGAAATTAGGATGGTTTCTCCATTCGGGATTATAGTGGTTTGGGTTAGGGTTTGTATTTTGCTTATAATACCCTCCTAAATAATTAACTTCTTCATTACCCCCTACGAGTTGTTCAATTGTTAAGGTGGGGTTAGGGGAAACCATGGGAGTAATAATGCTATTGACTTGAGGATTCATTTGAGTTTGGTTCAACGTCAAAGCATCTAACCTCTTGTTAATGGTATTAAATTGGGACGTCATTTGGGCTGCAAATGACGTTAATTGGTCAACTTGATACAGTCCTGCCATAGTTGGAGGATGTACTTGACGCTCAATCGTGTGGTAATTATTGGAAGATAGATCTTCCAAAATACCGTAGGCATCTTCAGGATACTTGTTCATCAGCGAACCTCCTGCAGCTCCATCTACTTAGATCATTGTAGATGTCTGAAGGCCATTATAAAACGTCCATACTTGTTGGTGAATGACTAACTCATGGTGGGGACATCTGCGTAGTAATTCCTTAAATCGTTCCCACGCATCATATAGGGTTTCTCCATTCGCTTGCATGAATGTAGAGATATCCCGCATTAACTTAGCAGTTTTGGATGGAGGGAAATATTTGGATAAAAATTTTTCAGTTAAAATAACCCAAGTAGTAATGGACTCATGAGGTAATGAGTTCAACCAGTCCTTCGCTTTCCCTTCTAAGGAGAAAGGAAACAAGCGTAACTTAATGGCTTCATCAGATGCACCATTAATCTTAAACGTATCACATATCTCTATGAAAGTTCTAAGATGAGAGTTAGGGTCTTCATGATTAAGACCCCCAAACTTGTTGTTTTGAACAAGTTGCATTGCCATGGAATCTATCTTAAAGTTATTGGCCTCTATCGCGGGTCTAGCGATACTAAACTGTACCCCTCCCCTAAAAGGCATGTTATAATCACGGCAAGTTCGTCTTGGTTCATTTGGGTGTTCATTATGTTCTACTTGACCACCTAAATCCTGCCCGTTCTGGTGAGGCTCATCGTCTGGATTGGGATTGTCCATTGCTGGTTGATTAAGTTGTTCCAGCCTAGTTGACTTTCGATTTCGTCTACAGGTTCGTTCGATTTCAGAATTTAGAGGAATTAATTCAACGGATCGATACCTGGACATACACTATAAGATAACAAAGATGATAACACAAATACAATAAACTAACAAGTGAAAATAAAACTTGACCTCCACGTACTAAGGTTCACTAATATTGTAAGAAGAAAAACACTAAATCCGTTGCACCTCCCCGGCAACGGCGCCAAAAACTTGATGCACGCAAAATAAAGCTTGAAAACGCAAGTATACGTGTCGTACAAGTAATACAAAGTGAGTGAGATCGTTCTCACGGAGAAGTGATGGGTTTAGTGCTTACAATTACTAGCTACACCGTTTCTATGAATCCAAGTAAAGCGGTTAATTGATTTTCTGAAAATAGATTTAAATTTTTAGATAAATATTAAAACTAATTTAACTAGATCTAGCAGTAACTTCTTAGCGATTAGAGAAAGTAGTCTTGCATTTCTGATTTCATATGTATAACATGATGATGATAAAATAAATATTTCATTTGGTTTAACTTTTAATTATCTTGCGATGATTTTTAAAGACGAAATCTTTATCTCTCGATACAAGAAGTCTTAATATCTACGCAACCCTAGTTATCTCTAACTTAGGCGAAACAAAAATATTATGGAGCGCAAAAAATCAAATTCGCAAGCATGAAAAGGAAATCTCTTTCACTTTTCAAAACTTAAAAGATCTTGTGATGCACACACGTTTCTCCTCTCTCGATTCTTGAAACGCCGTAAAGATAAATAAATTTTGGTTAATGATTCACACTGCTCATCTCTCGATTCTTGCACTGCGATAAACTAGCCCTTAAATTAATATTACGACGCTCATCTCTCGATTCTCGCGGCGCAATATAATAAAGAGACATAATCCAATAATTTCACCATAAAAATCACAAGATCAATAAAGATAATCACAAGACAAACTCAAAATCAAAGATGTTCATCATCAAAATACACATACTACTCTCATCATGCAAGACTAGAGAGTTTTAGTTCATGACTGCGGAAAAACAACACAAAACTGAAGAGATCTTACTAAACATCTCGAAAGAAATGCGAATCTTCCCTTCTCCAGTGGCGTGGAAGTGTTTCCTTCAGCCCGAATACCGAGAACTGGACTGGTTTCTTCCCTTTGACAGAAATTCTTCACAGCTTTTTCTCCTCTCTAATGGCCTAATAAGGAAGAAGATGATCCCCTTTAATGGCTGAAATATTCCTCTTAAAAACTCTCCTTTTCCTCCTCCAAGTGGGCTCCACATCCAGTCATTTTTTAAATGCTGAACGGATGCTAAAAATTAAGATGCAACTCTTGAAAACTTGGTAATTTTGGATTTGAATTTCTTGTAACTGCCAGAAATGTTACGAATATGTTGTAACATTTCTGGTTCTGTCTTTCTGCACAATTTGACCTGCCAGATTTGTTGAGAATATGTTGCAACATTTTTCCCAGATTTTCCACAATGCTTAGCCTTCAATTCTTGACTTAAATTCTCCATGAATCCTATCATAAAAACATATGAAGATGAGAGTAACAACCATTTTAACTTCAAATCATGCGGCAATTGGATTTTTATCTACTTTTCATGTATAAATATCACATAACATGGCTGAACATGGTTAAAATATGGATGAAAATAACTTCTTTTTGCGAAGTTATCACTCCCTGGCCCCCCCATGTTGTTGCCCCTGCCCTCGGGGCTCTTCTCTTCTTCTATCTTCCCTCGGCTCCCTCTGCTCTCTCTGCTCTCTCTGCCTTCCCACCACCGGCTCCTTCACGTCGTCCTCGGCCAACCTGGCCAGCTTCCTCGCAAACGCAGGGTTTGCCCTCTCGAAGTCTATCTCCTTCGCCGCCCTCTCCATGAGCTCCTCAAAAGAGAGAGGGGGCACTCTCTTCAACTCCATGCTGAAAAACCCTGGCCTCAGTCCCAGGGTGAAGGCAAGCATCAGCGCATACCCCGGGACCTCCTGGACCAGGAGAACCTCCTCTTGGAACCGGTCGACATAGTGACCCAACGTCTCCTCCGGCCCTTGCCTCACTGCAAACAGGCATTCAGCCTCCTTCTTCCTTTTCTTCGAAGTTGAGAACCTCAACAGAAAACCCCTGCGCAGATCCTCAAAGCTGTAGATGGAACTCGCCGGCAACTGGTGGAACTAGTCCCTGGCCTTCTCTTTCAGAGTGATGGCAAAAAGCCTACACTTGAAGGCATCCGACATTTGCCTGATGGACACCACGTCCTCGAACCATTGCACGTGCTGAACCGGGTCATCCTTCCCGGTGTAGTAGGTCATGTCCGGCTCCCGGAACCCCTCCGGCACTGGAGCCGAGACAATGAGCTCACTAAAGGGGGTCTCGCCTCCCGCTTGGCGAGAAGGCACATCTCGCGACCTCGGTTGGCTGGACCGATCCGCGAGACCATGCCCAGGGAAGAGTTCCCGCACCGTTGCCTCCTTCTCGCCCAGATCCGCCGGAAGCTCCTTCTCGAGACGCTGGCCTGGGAAAAGCTCCCGCGCAGCTACGTCCCTCTCGCCTGCCTCCACCGGGACCTCCTTCCCGGGGCGCTGCCCTGGGGCGTTCTCTCCTAGCAGCGGAACCACCTCCACCGGAATCTGCGGCGTCTCCCACTCGTTCCTTGCCGAGAAGGCCAAGTTGATCGTCTGCATGACTTCTCGCCTGAAGTCTTCAAACATCTTCCTCGTCGCCTCGTCCACCCGGGTGGGGGATCCTCCTGCGCCTGATCCTTCACCCTCGCCTCCTGCCATGGGACTTAACTCGAGATTTTCTTACACCGGCTGCTTCCACGCTCACCGCACCAGAACTGTTGAAGCCAAAAATAACCTCAACAAATGTTCACGAACCAAAGTGCAGTCAATGCCTACTTCTCTCAAACCTCGACCCTTGACAGGCTGCTAAGGCCCTAACACAGACCCAAAGCCTCAGCTGGGAGGTCCCACCACACACCCGGAAGATCTCTGAGAGCTTCCCCTCCAAAGCCAAATGCTGGGCTGGGAGCTCTTCAGAAGGCACTAGAGTTGGAGGAAAAAATGATAAGCCTGCCTTCCAAAGAGCCCCTATGGGTCTTTTTATAGTCTTCCTTTGACCTGAAAATACTGAAATACCCCTGAGGGGTCTGCCGATAGCCAAATCCCGCTGTCATTCCAAGGGCATTTGGGTAATTTTACCTCGGGATAATAATAATGAAATAATCCCCTTAGCGAGCGCCGGGCCCTACCACGTGGGCCCACTTGGCGAGAACCCTGGCCGAGAAGGCTCTCGCTGGACCCCCACCCGGGCCAACCTTGGCGAGACCCCTTGCCAGGGAGGTTCGCGCTCTTCACGGTCTTTAAACTATCGCGACCGAAGGCCTACCTGGGGCCTTCTCGCCTCCCCTGGGCGGGAGCCAGCCCTAAGGCAGAAGCTTCCGTGGTTGACGACCTCTCCTACCGCGAGCTCGACTATCCGCCCTGGTCGGTCGACGATCTCTCCTGCCGAGAGCTCGACTATCCGCCCTGGTCGGTCGACGATCTCTCCTGCCGAGAGCTCGACTATCTGCCTTGGGCGGGAGCTTCTTCAGGGCGAGAACTCTACAAGTATGCCTTAGGGTTAACCCAAGGCTAACCTGAGCCTAGCTCAATTCCTCAGTGGTGTCTCCGGGCCCCACCCAGCGAATATGGGGTTGTACAAGTATCGCTAGACCCGCGATAGAGGCCAATAACTTTAAGATAGATTCCATGGCAATACAACTTGTTCAAAACAATAAGTTTGGGGGTCTTAATCATGAAGACCCCCTAATTCTCACCTTTGAACTTTCATAGAGATATGTGACACGTTTAAGATTAATGGTGCATCTGATGAATCCATTAAGTTACGCTTGTTTCCTTTCTCCTTAGAAGGGAAAGCTAAAGACTGGTTGAACTCATTGCCTCATGAGTCCATTACTACTTGAGCTATATTAACTGAAAATTTTTTATCCAAATATTTCCCTCCATCCAAAACTGCTAAGTTAATGCGGGATATCTCTACATTCATGTAAGCGAATGGAGAAACCCTATATGATGCGTGGGAACGATTTAAGGAATTACTACGTAGATGTCCCCACCATGGGTTAGCCATTCACCAATAAGTATGGACGTTTTATAACGGCCTTCAGACATCTACAATGATTAAAGTAGATGGAGCTGCGGGAGGTTCGCTGATGAACAAGTATCCTGAAGATCTAGGATGGGCCTTTTGCACTTAGGATGTCTCCTTAACTAGTGATGATGAGGGTCCTTTGATAGATGATGATATCAATAAATTGATTGACAATCATGCTGCCCTTCTGAAAGATTTAAAGGAAAGCAAGCTGCTTGTTAAGAAACAAGAAGAGGAAATAGCCTCCCTACAGAGGACTGCTTTCCAGCTAGATGAAGTCTCATCCTTCCTATGTGTAAAAGAGAGGGAAGCAGCTCATCTGAAAATCATGGTAGATATCCATGTTGAGTCCTTAAAATACAAGGACTATATTATCAAAAATCTTGAGGAGAAACTTGATAGGGAGAGGAGAATTATGGCTAACTTCTCTAAGATAGATTCTATCAAGAGAAGATTTGAATCTGAGTGGATTTCTAAAGTTATCCAATCTCAAAAAAGAGGTCAAGTTCCTGTCAGTCCTCAGCCTATCTTTCACAAGGTAATTCTCCCTTCCAACAGGTATGGCCAAGACCCCAGGAATGGTCACTAGAGGAATGGAAACCTTCCTTGTAAGACTACAAATGTCTCTTATAATGGAAGAAGAAAGGACATGGGTCTGAGTGCTCAGAAGGCTCCCTATGAAGAAGTGCAAAAGGCCCATCCTAGGCCCATCTGCAGTGAAGGGGTGTACCCCCTTTGAGGCCATTAATTTTCCAGGAGAAGTCAAATTTGGCTTATGCTCGTGTTTTTTGATGTGATGCATACGTTCACATTCCAAAGGAGAAGAGGGGGAAGCTGGATATGAAGTCTGAGCGGTGCATCTTTGTAGGCTACAAAGATGGCATCAAGGGATATAAGCTTTGGAACCCGGTGACGAGGACGGTGATGTATAGCAAGGATGTGGTCTTTCATGAAACCCATTCTCAAGTCACTACACAAGCGGAGGAAGGAAAAACTGCAGAAAAGGTGGTAGTAGAAAGCAGCATGGAGGAAGTTCCTCTGGAGGATGCTCAGATTACTACTGTGGCTGTTTCGGATTCGGATTCCGAATCTGATGGTTTGGAGGAGGTGAGCTTTGATGATGAATCATAAGAGGAAGTTACTGATGCTCCATTTCTGAGGCGCTCAACGAGGGAAAGGAGGGCACCAATCCGGTACTCCCTTGGTGCGGTTGGAGCACAATATTGCTTGAACATGCTTGGAGAAGATCCCATTTCAGCCAGGGATGCGAGGTCGAGGGCTGATGCGAATCAGTGGGAGCTTGCTATGGTTGATGAGATGGAGTCTCTGCGGAAGAATCAGACTTGGGGTCTGTGCAAGCTTCCAAAAGGGAGGAAGGCCATTGGGAGTAAATGGGTCTTCAAGCAGAAGGTTAAGGCGGATGGCACTATAGAGAAGTACAAGGCGAGGTTGGTTGCCAAGGGCTTCTCACAGGTGGAAGGTGTGGACTACGACGAGATTTTCTCGCCGGTGGCCAAGCTCACTTCTATCAGGATGGTTCTCTGCAATGCGGCTGTGCATGATCTGGAGATTGAACAAATGGACGTGAAGACGGCGTTTCTTCACGGGGATCTAGAGGAGGAGATTTATATGCGGCAACCTGAAGGATTCGAGGCCAAGGGCAAGGAGGATCTGGTGTGCAGGTTGAAGAAGTCCCTCTATGGACTTAAGCAATCTCCGATGATGTGGTACCAGAAGTTCGACACCTATATGCTGGAGTTGGGTTTTGAAAGGTCGAATTCGGACCATGATAACTTCACAAAATGAAGTTATCTTGTGCATTAATTCACTATATTTTGACCGATTTATTCCCTAAATATTGATTAAAAACATATGTAAACAAGTAAAATATTATTATTGAGAAAATTCATATATTATTAATATTTTACCTTATTTTTATGATAGGGAATATCGAAGAAATTAACTTGCACAAGTGATGATAAGCAGAAGAGCATGCAGGAAATGCCACAACAAATTTTGTAAAGAATTCAGTGCAGATTTTTGCAATTCTGGACAGAACTAAATTTGTTGCAACAAATTTTAAATTTGTTGCAACAAAACCTGCGAAATTCAAAATTCAAAATCCGTAAATAATTCAAATATGGCAGTTTTTATTATGAAAGGAGGCTTCCTTTCATAAATGTTGGAGATCCTTTGAGGCTCATTCACCATATAAAGGGGATTTTTGAATCTTTTCATATCTTTGTCATTTTGGAGAGGAGGAGGCCAAGTCTAGGGTTTTTGACGGTGGAGAAGCGGATTCCGGCCTTGAAAAAGGATAGATCTGAACATTTGAAGGCATGAACTGTAAGATCTTTATAATTTTGTGTGTTCCTTTTCTCGCTATGAACTAATCTCTCCAAGTCTTGTATAAGGAGAGTACTATGTGTATTTTTATGGTGGAATTCTCTTGGTTGTTGCGAGTTGTTTGATGATTTATCATATTGTGAACTTTTGAATTTATTTATGAGATTTTTGGTCTTTGTCTTCATCTAATATTTCGTTGCGAGAATCGAGAGAAGAGCGACGTAATATTGGTTTGACGGCTATTTTATTGCATCACAAGAATCGAGAGACGAGTGGTGTAAAATATTTAACCAAAGATCTCTACTTTCGCGTTGTATTTCGAGATTCGAGAGAGGAGAAGTGCAATCGCTCATTCGTTCACTTTAGTTTAGAGGAGAGGAGGAGACTCCCTCCTTTTGCTAGCGATCCTATTTTTATGTTAAACAATATTCTAAAATTTTTCTTAAGTTAGAGATAACTAAGAGAATTTAGGATGTTGGGATTTCCGAGATTCGAGAGAGGAGGATTTCTTCTATAAAAATCGCCGCATGATATCTCATTCAACACTCTTGACTAATATCATTTCAACGCACCATTTAGACGCACATAGGAAATCTAAATACAAGACTATTTCTTCCCAATTTGATAAATATATTTTTCAAGCTTTCTATTAGTCTACTTCATTTAAGTCTGAGTAAACAATTTTGATTAGTTGCAAAGAATCATCTCTTTCGACTTGTTTGGATTTGAAGAACGGTGTAGCTAGTAATTGCAATCTTTAGGTTAACCACTTCTCCGAGGGAACGATCTCACTCACACTTTATTACTTGTTACGGCACGTGCACTTGCGGCAATACGCATAGATCATTTTCCGCGTACCAAGTTTTTGGCGCCGTTGCCGGGGAGGTGTTATTAATCTATTGTTTATTTTCTTGCAATATTAGTAAACCCTAGTATTTGGAGGTCAAACTTTAATTTTGTTGTACTTTAAGTTATTTGTAGTTTTTTTTATAATTGTTATTGTTGTTCTGTTAGTGCATGTCCAGATTTCGGTCCATTGAGTTATTGCCATTAAACTTAGAGATTGAAAGGACGTGTAGGAGAAATCGTAAGACTTTTCGTTTAGAACAAACCCAATCTTCAACTATGAATCCAGACGATAATCATCAGGACGATAATCATCAGGAAGGTCAGGATTTAGGAGGTCAGGTAGAGCATAATGGTCACCCTGTCGAGCAAAGAAGAACGTGTCGTGATTACAACATGCCTCTACAGGGAGGGTTGCAATTTAGTATCGCTAGGCCTGCAATTGAGGCCAATAATTTTAAAATTGATTCTGTCGTCATGCAACTCGTTCAAAATAGTAAATTTGGTGGCCTTAATCATGAAGACCCCAATTCTCATTTGAGAACGTTCATAGAAATCTGTGATACGTTCAAGATTAATGGAGTTTCAGAAGAAGCCATTAAATTGCGTCTATTTCCTTTCTCGCTAGAGGGGAGGGCAAAGGATTGGCTAAATTCTTTACCCAACGGGTCTATTACCACTTGGGCATTTCTGATGGAAAATTTTTTAGCCAAATACTTCCCCCCATCGAAAACGGCTAAGTTGAAACGAGATATATCAACTTTTATGCAAGGAAATGGAGAGACCCTCTACGATGCTTGGGAACGTTTCAAAGAGTTGCTACGTAAGTGCCCCCACCATGGCTTAGCCATCCACCAACAAGTTTGGACCTTCTACAATGGTCTCCAAACATCCACTATGATTCAAGTTGATGGAGCCGCGGGAGGGTCACTCATGAATAAATACCCAGAAGATGCCTATGCAATATTAGAGGATTTATCCTCTAATAATTATCAACTTGTTGATCGGCAAGGGCCCTCTTCTTCTACTGCTGGGTTATACCAAGTGGACCAATTAACTTCGTTTGCGGCTGAAATGACTTCACAATTTAATTCAATAAATAAGAGGTTAGACGCCTTGACGTTAAACCAAAGTCAATATCTTCCACAGGGTAATAGTATTGTTACTCCCCCGTCCACCGCTAGTCCTACTTTAACCATTGAACAACTTATAGGACATAACGAAGACGCTAACTATATAGGGGGGCAGTTCAAACAAGGTCATAACACCTACTCGAATAATTATAATCCGGAGTGGAGAAACCATCCCAATCTGTCATGGAAGAATAATTCTGGGTCTACTCCTTCGCATTTATTCAACCACAATTCCAACCACCCTCACCCACATCACCATCCTAATCAAGCGGGACCTTCGCGGAAATTATCCGATGAAGTCATCTTAGAGTCCATGAAGAATAACGAAGCACGTTTTTCTAGTTTAGAAGGATCCATGCGCTTAATTGAAACACAATTGGGGCAAATTGCATCCGCACTTAATACTAGAGCGCTAGGGACATTACCAACCGATACAGCGCCTAATCCTAAGGGTGATAACCAACATTGTAAGGCTATTACATTGCGGAGTGGTAAGGAGTTGGCGAGTGGGTATAACAATAATCCAATGGAAGCTAATACTGAGCAAGGAGAAGTAGAGAGTGATAAAATTCATGAACCCGCTAGAGAGTTGAATTTTGAACCTACTAAGAGTGTGGAGGAAGAGTTAGAAGAAGTAGAAGAGAATAAGAAAGAGAAGAACGTAGAGGTGCCTGCAAAGGATAAAAAAATAATTACCTACCCACCACCACCATTTCCTCAAAGACTTAGGAAGAGCAAGCTAGATCACCAATTCCAGAAATTCATAGAAATTTTTAAGAAACTTCAAATTAATATCCCATTTGCCGAAGCCTTGGAGCAAATGCCCAGTTACGTCAAATTTATGAAAGATATTTTAAATAAAAAGAGAAAATTTGGCACGAATGAAACTGTGGCATTGACTCATGAGTGTAGCGCAATCCTTCAAAAGAAACTTCCACCCAAACTGAAAGATCCAGGAAGTTTCACGATCCCATGCTCCATTGGATACCAATTTGAAGGCAAAGCTTTGTGTGATCTTGGAGCGAGTATAAATTTGATGCCACTTTCAATTTATCGGAAGTTAGGCTTGGGGGACATTTCTAAAACTTCATTAACATTACAACTAGCTGACAAGTCACTTACTTTTCCTAAGGGTATAGTAGAAGATGTGCTTGTCAAGGTGGATAAGTTTATCTTTCCGGCGGACTTTGTAGTTTTGGATATGGAAGAAGACAAGGAGATCCCACTAATTGTAGGAAGACCCTTTTTAGCAACCGGAAAAACTTTAATAGATGTCCACAAAGGTGAGTTGACCATGAGAGTCAACGATGAACAAATTACTTTTAACGTCCTTAAGGCCATGAAATTCCCTAGTGAGAAGGAATACGTGATGGAGGTGGTTAACAGTATTTCACTCTACGACTGTGAGCAAAATAGTGGGTGGCATGATTCGAATATAGACGAGGAGATTGGAATTTTGATGGATGAGATAGAAGTTGAGGAAGTGGAATCTGATGAGGTTAGGAATGAAGAAGTAGAATCTACTGAAAAAGAAAGTGAAGAGTGTTTTCAAGTGTGAGAATCGATTGGGGTCGTTTCATAGGTCGGAGCCCCTAGATATGACCGAGCGGTCTTTAGCGGACAAACCCTCTACGGTTTGCCCGCCCGTCTTAGAGTTAAAACCGCTTCCCGAGCATTTGTCCTACGCATATCTAGGAGATAATGATACACTACCGGTAATAGTAAACTCTAGACTGCTACCGGAGCAGCATGACAGACTCTTGGTCATTTTGAAGAAATATAAGTTAGCCATAGGGTGGACAATAGCCGATATCCGAGGGATTAGTCCTTCCTTGTGTATGCACAAGATCCTTTTAGAGGAATCTTGTAAGGGATCCATCGAGCCTCAGCGCCGCCTTAGCCCTCCTATGAAGGAGGTGGTAAGAAAGGAGATCATTAAGTGGTTGGATGCAGGAATCATTTACCCTATATCTGATAGTTCATGGGTTTCACCCATCCATTGTGTACCTAAGAAAGGAGGGACGACCGTAGTTAGGAATGACAAGAACGAATTAGTCCCCACTAGAACAATCACAGGATGGCGTATCTGTATCGACTATCGTAGATTAAATAAGGCGACTAGGAAGGATCACTACCCGTTACCATTCATAGATCAGATTTTAGACCGACTAGCCGGAAATGAGTTTTATTGTTTTCTAGATGGATATTCCGGCTACAATCAAATAACGGTTGATCCGGACGATCAGGAAAAGACAGCGTTCACGTGTCCCTTCGGTATATTCGCATTTAGGAGGATGCCATTTGGGCTATGCAATGCGCCGGCCACGTTCCAACGTTGCATAATTGCAATAATGACGGATCTTATTGAACAAGGCATGGATCCTATGGACTATGGCATAGAGGTATTTATGGATGATTTTTCCATCTTTGGAAGAACATTCAATGCTTGCTTGATGTGTTTGGAGAGAGTGCTTGCCCGGTGTGTGGAGACCAACCTAGTGTTGAACTGGGAAAAATGTCAATTTATGGTGCAGGAAGGCATTGTTCTTGGACACCGTGTATCTAGAGACGGATTGGAAGTGGATAGGGCAAAGGTTGAGGTGATCGAAAAATTACCTCCTCCCAAAAATGTAAAAACGTTAAGAAGTTTTTTGGGCCATGCGGGATTCTACCGAAGGTTTGTTAAAGACTTCGCCAAGATCGCCAAGCCTTTAAGTGAGTTATTAGGACATGATGTGAAATTTGATTTTAATGATGAGTGTTTGAATGCGTTCAATCAATTAAAGACACGACTGATTACGGCACCGATTATTGTGGCACCCGATTGGGAAAAACCCTTTGTGTTGATGTGTGATGCAAGTGACTACGCCGTTGGGGCTGTTTTGGGGCAAATGAGGGAAAAGATCTTTCATACTATAGCCTACGCTAGTAAGACCTTAATAGAGGCGCAAATAAATTATACCACGACCGAAAAAGAGCTACTAGCTATAGTGTTTGCATTTGAGAAGTTTAGGTCTTATCTTCTTTGCACCAAAGTGATAGCATTCACCGACCACGCAGCTATCCGCTATCTTATGGAAAAGAAGGATGCTAAGCCTCGATTGATTCGATGGGTATTGCTACTGCAGGAGTTTGATCTAGAAATTAAAGATCGGAAGGGAGTAGATAATCCAGTGGCGGATCATCTTTCTAGGATTGAATGTTCTAATCCGTTGCTGCGATCAGAAATTAATGAAAGATTTCCCGATGAGTGGGTTTTGGCAGTGTCCGAGCAACGCATACCTTGGTATGCAGACTACGTGAATTATATTGTTAGTAGAGTCCTCCCACCCGATCTGACATATCAACAAAAGAAGAGGTTTTTACATCAAGTACGCTCATATTTATGGGATGAACCATTTTTGTTTAGAATTGGAGCAGATGGGGTCGTTAGACGTTGCATTCCGGAGGAGGAAATTAAAGCCGTATTGGACAAATGTCACAACTCCCCTTATGGAGGTCACTTTAAGGGGGATAGAACGACAATGAAGGTCTTAGGAGCGGGGTTCTATTGGCCGACTCTATTCCGAGATGCTAAAGGATTTGTAAGTCAATGTGACCGGTGCCAAAGAAATGAAAACATTAAGAAGAACGACTCCATGCCAATGAACACTATCTTAGAAGTTGAACTTTTTGATGTTTGGGGAGTAGACTTTATGGGACCTTTCGTGAACTCGAACGGTAATATGTTTATCCTTCTTGCCGTAGACTACGTTTCTAAGTGGGTCGAAGCCATAGCCACCGCTAAGAATGATGCCAAAGTGGTTTTACACTTCCTAAAGAATTATATATTCAATCGTTTTGGCACACCTAGAGCTATCATTAGTGATGGAGGTAGTCACTTCTGTAACAACTCATTCGCTACGTTATTGAGGAAATATGGCGTCACTCACAAAGTAGCGTTAGCGTATCATCCTAAAACAAATGGTCTAGCGGAAGTATCTAACCGGGAAATAAAAACAATTCTTGCAAAGACGGTTAGCTTTAATTGTAAGGATTGGTCTCAAAAGCTTAACGATGCCTTATGGGCTTATCGGACTGCATATAAGACTCCTATTGGTTTAACTCCTTATAGGTTAGTATATGGGAAAGCTTGTCATCTACCCCTTGAATTAGAACATCGAGCGTTTTGGGCCATTAAAAAGTTAAATTATGATTTCCAAACTGCAGGTGAGAAGAGGCTTCTACAACTGAATGAGTTAGAAGAATTGAGGATGAATGCGTATGAGAGTGCGAAGATTTATAAGGAACGGACTAAGAGATGGCACGACCAACGTTTGAGCGGAAAACAATTCGAACCGGGGCAATTGGTATTACTATTTAACTCCCGTCTAAAATTTTTTCCCGGAAAACTTAAGAGTCGTTGGTCGGGACCATTCCGAATAAAGGAAGTTCATCCGTACGGTGCGGTCACCATTGTGAATGAACACGACAATTCCGAGTTTAAGGTTAGTGGAGAACGCTTGAAAACCTTTCGATGCGACGACAAGAAACGACTGATGTCGTTCATTGTGCTGAAATGACAAATCGGGTAGTCGGCAAAGTCCTGCCGGGACTTAAACTTAGGCGCTGCTTGGGAGGCAACCCAATTTTTATTTGCATTATTAGTTAGTCTTGCAACTTTTAATTATAATGATTATTATTTTAAATATATATATATATATAATAAGAGAAGATAGAACATAAAATTATGAAATTATTTTGATGTATGTAGGATTTCCGGACAGCATTGAATTTATTGCAACAAATTCGGCTAGGTCACCGAGTTTTGTCATAACATTTTTATTTCTGTCCGCCAAGGTTATTTAGGGGGTTACAGCCGGTCTAGCTAAACCGGTCCGCTCCATTTATTTTGACCGGGTTATGGGGGGTCAGCTTTTTCTTAATAAATACATAAACAAATAAAAATCTACCTAATCCTCAGCCCCGATCCCTCTCTCTACCCAAATCGTGTTAGGGCAAGCCCCGATCCCTCTCTCTCCCCACGCAGCCGTCTCCTGGAGGGTGCAACTGCGAGCGGCACCGAGAGAAGCGGCGCTACGTCGGCGGCTCTACCAAGAGTTCATAACGGGACGCGGCAGTTCCTGAGCGGCGGACTGGCGCGATTCAGAGTGGGGGCGACGACTTCGACCCTGCCAGTGCAGGCGAACGCCGGCAAGTTCATCGCGCAGAGCAGCAGGTGCGCCCAGGACGTCAGCCCCTCCGGATTCTGGAAAAGTTGAGCTGTTCTCTTCTACCATCCTCGGGCGGGGTAGAAACAACGATGGTGAACTTTTCCAGTGGTTTGTTTCCAATTGGCGGGCTTCGCACTTGGATGTCTCGATCGTGCTTCTTATGGCAACATCATGATCGTTAATTTAAAGTTGTTCACCCCCTAATCATTGTAAGTGATTTTGAAGCTTATTCCTGCTACTCTACACCGGTACAGTAGGACTTTTCTCATTTGAATTTTTGTCCAGCCGTTACCCTAATTATTTCCCTGGAGGTGCCGTCCACACAGTATAAGGGAGGTGCAATCCGCACAGTTTTTAGGATTTTAATTTTGTGCTCAAGTCAGATTCTATTATTCTGATGTGACATATGACTCAGTTTGTAGCTTGTGTGTCGTTCTATTTGACTTGATGCTCAGAATTTGGAAAATATTGATGTACTGAATGTTTGTCTTGATTTAACAGCTTATTTTTAATGAATTAACAGCGCTTCGTAGCTTTGCCTGCATGTTTTAGTTAGCCTTTGCGTTATGAACTGGATGCGTGCATAGTTATAATCATGGGTGGTTATCCTTGCTAGTATTCATGAACTCTATGCTTTGTAACTATGTGGATTATGATAGAATTTTTACACGGATGGAATGTCGGTTGGACTCTCATATAATACGTACTCATTTTCACCATATTTATGTGTGTACTATAATCCCTTTTGTAATTCTATTTCCATCACTTACATGACTACTGAGAATCGGGTGATAGTACTTTGTGATGTACTCTACATTGAACAAGTTAAAATTTTCTTCGTTATGTTAAATGGTTCCATCAAAGATTTGATTAAATATGATGATGAGATCTAAACTTGACAACTAGTTTGGTTTCGGAGTGATATATTGTGTTTTGTAGATCGCTTGTGGATTCACTGATGCCATGAGCTTTTCAGCTGTTCCCTGCAGCTTTATAATCCGTTGGCAGGACTAACATGAGCTCGATCCATCAGTTGTTATGTTTCAGGGGAGTACTGTATTTCTTGGAATTTATTTTCATATACTTGACACCACTCTTTGTACTATCTGTTTCATCCTGCACATTCCATTTTAATTTTAAACATACAATCCTTTGCTAGGGTCTAGCAAACCTTAGGTGTGAGGGGGTGGGTTGCAATTAGCAACCTTCTCCAAGTGAGTGACAAATATCCTAGAATAACTGCGACAATAACTTCTTACTCTTAGTTCAAATAACGCAATTCTTTACGATTGGTAGACTTGTCAAAAGTTTGTATTTTCTGCTATGGAAATTAATAAGATATGTTAGAGCTCCGTTTTGAATTTCCCCTTTGCACACCATTCCTTATGAATATTTGTGTCCGACAAGAGAATTTCATTATTTCTGAATATAGAGGGGGAGAGATGAACAGGAACTGAGTCGATGATATAGGCTTAAACATGGAGTCTAAGTAGTTATTTGAAAATATCACTGATATATCTTTGTGTTTGAGTCTAGCCTTTGGGATTCAACTTACTCATAAAAATAATCTCTTACACCGTTACTAGTCATTTCTTAATAAATGTTCATACTCTGGGTGTTTAACTTATATAAAAAAAATCATTAAGAAAAACAATGTCATAGTGATATGTGGCCCGAGTATGTGTACACCCACTTAGAATGATCCCAATTATGACCTTATGTAGAAAAAAATTATTGGTTATGATGCCTTAGTGATATGCGGCCTAGGTATGTATACACATATCTGGAATGATCCCAACTATGCGCACAAAAAAAAAAGAAAAAAATTATGTAGAGGTCATAGTGATATGCGGCCTAAGTGTGCGTACACCCACTCGGAATGATCCCAACTATGGACATAAAAATTATATTTGTACTTGAGAGTTAGACCCCAGGGTAAGGAGCAGAGTTAAGAATTTTAACTAGGAATGTGTCTTGCTGTCATCAAAGATCAAATTCATAACCAAGCCAATTCTCATCACATTGCCACCCTTACACTTTATCTTATACTGTTAAACTCTTGTTTAAGCCAACTCAATGTCTTGGTTTATTGTCATCATCCCCCATCTATGTAGAAATTTAATGAGTGAAGTTGTATGAGAATAGATAACTCTAAGGAAGCACACACAACATTAGGAAATTGTTATGGAGCTTTAACTTGTATCGAACTAATGAATCTATACATTTTTTGACAAGTTACTCAATGTGTCTTGTTTTGTTCAAGAGTAAGGAGAGATGAAATGACAGTTCAATTGATATTCGCTCACTCAATGATGAGTAATGATTTATCTTTGCTAGGGACTAGCAAAGGTTTAGGTGTGAGGGTGTGATAACTTCACAAAATGAAGTTATCTTGTGCATTAATTCACTATATTTTGACCGATTTATTCCCTAAATATTGATTAAAAACATATGTAAACAAGTAAAATATTATTATTGAGAAAATTCATATATTATTAATATTTTACCTTGTTTTTATGATAGGGAATATCGAAGAAATTAACTTGCACAAGTGATGATAAGCAGAAGAGCATGCAGGAAATGCCACAACAAATTTTGTAAAGAATTCAGTGCAGATTTTTGCAATTCTGGACAGAACTAAATTTGTTGCAACAAATTTTAAATTTGTTGCAACAAAACCTGCGAAATTCAAAATTCAAAATCCGTAAATAATTCAAATATGGCAGTTTTTATTATGAAAGGAGGCTTCCTTTCATAAATGCTGGAGATCCTTTGAGGCTCATTCACCATATAAAGGGGATTTTTGAATCTTTTCATATCTTTGTCATTTTGGAGAGGAGGAGGCCAAGTCTAGGGTTTTTGACGGTGGAGAAGCGGATTCCGGCCTTGAAAAAGGATAGATCTGAACATTTGAAGGCATGAACTGTAAGATCTTTATAATTTTGTGTGTTCCTTTTCTCGCTATGAACTAATCTCTCCAAGTCTTGTATAAGGAGAGTACTATGTGTATTTTTATGGTGGAATTCTCTTGGTTGTTGCGAGTTGTTTGATAATTTATCATATTGTGAACTTTTGAATTTATTTATGAGATTTTTGGTCTTTGTCTTCATCTAATATTTCGTTACGAGAATCGAGAGAAGAGCGACGTAATATTGGTTTGACGGCTATTTTATTGCATCACAAGAATCGAGAGACGAGTGGTGTAAAATATTTAACCAAAGATCTCTACTTTCGCGTTGTATTTCGAGATTCGAGAGAGGAGAAGTGCAATCGCTCATTCGTTCACTTTAGTTTAGAGGAGAGGAGGAGACTCCCTCCTTTTGCTAGCGATCCTATTTTTATGTTAAACAATATTCTAAAATTTTTCTTAAGTTAGAGATAACTAAGAGAATTTAGGATGTTGGGATTTCCGAGATTCGAGAGAGGAGGATTTCTTCTATAAAAATCGCCGCATGATATCTCATTCAACACTCTTGACTAATATCATTTCAACGCACCATTTAGACGCACATAGGAAATCTAAATACAAGACTATTTCTTCCCAATTTGATAAATATATTTTTCAAGCTTTCTATTAGTCTACTTCATTTAAGTCTGAGTAAACAATTTTGATTAGTTGCAAAGAATCATCTCTTTCGACTTGTTTGGATTTGAAGAACGGTGTAGCTAGTAATTGCAAGCTTTAGGTTAACCACTTCTCCGAGGGAACGATCTCACTCACACTTTATTACTTGTTACGGCACGTGCACTTGCGGCAATACGCATAGATCATTTTCCGCGTACCAGACCACTGTATCTATATCCAAAGGAAGGGAGAGCACTTCACCTTCTTGACACTCTACGTAGATGACATGTTGCTCGTAGGGAATAGTGTCAAAATGATCCAACAGGTGAAGAAGTTGCTCCCGGCCAAGTTCGAAATGAAGGATTTGGGGCCAGCAAGTGTGATCTTGGTGATGCAGATTACCAGGGATAGAAGCAAGAAGAAGCTTTGGTTGGGGCAGCAAAGGTACGTCGAAGAGGTGTTGAAGAAGTTTAATATGGCTGACTGCAAGCCTGTTGGTGCCCCTATGCCTGTGGGGAATAAGCTATCTGCGGAGATGTGTCCCAAGACACATGAGGAGAGGAGGACATGGTGAAGGTTCCATATGCTAGTGCAGTGGGGAGCCTCATGTACGCCATGGTTTGTACTCGGCCTGACATAGCACAAGCAGTGGGAGTGCTGAGCCGGTACATGGCCAAACAAGGGAAGGAGCACTGGAATGCTGTGAAGCGTGCGTTCCGCTATCTTCGGGGCACTTCAAATTATTCTATATGTTATGAAGGTGCTGAAGCTGGAAGAGTCCTGGATGTGGTCGGACACGTGGACTCTGACTGGGGAGGTGACCTGGATAGCAGGAGGTCCACCAGTGGGTATGTTTTTACATTATTTGGTGGTGCTGTTAGTTGGATGAGTCGGCGGCAAGGAGTAGTGGCACTCTCGTCGACGGAGGCTGAGTATATGGCTCTTACACATGCCAGTAAGGAAGCCATATGACTGAGGAGGTTGTGCTGGGAGCTCGGTTTTGAGCAAGGTCCTGTGAAGATATGGTGTGACAGTCAAGGAGCTATTCAGTTAGCCAAGAATCCGGCTTTCCATGCTAGGACAAAGCACATAGACATCCAATTTCACTTCATTAGTGAAAAGGTAGAGAAGTAGGTGGTTCAACTGGAGAAGGTTGATACCAAGGAGAACAGTTCTGATTTTCTTACCAAGGCTGTGCCTGTTGCTAAGTTTGAATGGTGTGCAACAGCAGTGGGGTTGAAGAGGAAGATTGGAGGAGCTGCTCTCATCTGCGGAAGCTGTCCAACAAGTGGGAGAATGTTGGGGTTGTGGAACACTTCCGGTCCTCTTGTTTCTCACACCGGGTTAGCCCACGTGAGCTTAGAGGAATCGAAGTGTGATCCCCCTCCGACATATCTGGGGCCGACGACAGCAGGGGTCCGGGGGGCAACGCCCCCGGCCCAAAATTTTTGGGGAGATGTTTTCTCCAGTCGTCGAACTGGGTTCGATGTTCGTCGAACCCAGCTCGACGATCGTCGAACCCAGCTCGACGATCGTCGAACTAGGTTCGACGTTCGTCGGTTCGTCGAACCCAGCTCGACGATCGTCGAACTAGGTTCGACGTTGAACATCGAACCCAGCTCGACGTTCGACGCGTCGAACCCAGATCGACGTTCGACGTTCGGGCCGAGTTCGACGATCGTCTAACGCCGATCGGCCGAGTTCGACGATCGTCGAACGCCGATCGGCCGAGTTCGACGATCGTCGACCGCCGTTCGGCGTTCGACGATCCTGTCATGCTGAAGCCTATTTAAGGCGTATTCCGGTTCCTTTTTATGGATACGGTCGATACGGACGAAACGACGGCTGACGGCGGGTATACCTTTGGAGGCGCATACGAGGAGATTGTTGGCGGCGATCCAGAAGGGGGTTCTTCCTTTTGTTTCTTGTCCAGAAGAAGGAGTTAAGGTAGGATCGGTTTAGATCCTTGAAACCTTTGTAATCTGTATTTCTTTTGGTGATTACAAGAACTGAGAAGGGAAGGGGAGAGAGGACGTAGCCCTGGTTTTTGGGTGAACCTCTGTATATCTGTGTGTTTGTTTTGTGCTCTGTGTTTTGTTATTCGTATTCGAATTTCTGCTTCTCGGCGCTCCGGATTTCCTACAACAAGCCCGATTTGTTGCATAGTTCGCCAAAACTGCCTGGTTAAGCGGTCTGCTTTTGGCGTTCGCGGAGATCAGCTGCTCGACTAGGCTCGTATATAACCTTAGTCGCAGGTTTCTGTGATGAGCAGTCTTGAGCAGAGGCTGCTGAACTGCGTGGTCTAGTATCAGAGTTCGCTGAACTGTGTGGTCTGGATGCAGAGATCGACAGTTCGACATTGGCGCGATGGTGGTTCTGGACGCGTGGCTGGATTGATCAAGTCCACGCGGACTGAGGTTTCTGTCCGCTCGGCTATACGGATTGGTGATTCTTTCCGCGTATGCGGCTAGTTGGTTTATGACGTGCGCGGTCTGATGGAGCTGTCCGCATTTGTTATGCGAGTTGTTCGTGCGGTTTGACTCTGATGTCCGTATTTGTGCAGACAGTTGGTGTTAATCGCGGATTGACAGACGATTATCATATCGCTATGGTTGACGACACTTTTTCGCACGCCTATAAATAGGAGTCAACGACTCGTCATGATAATAAGAATAAGAACAGTGAGAACTCAGCTTGCATTTTGATCTTGCAGATAAGATTTTCTAATCGGTGCGACTAAGTAAAGTTGAGAACTCAGACGGCTAATAAACTGGTGGAAGCTTAATGTGGAATAGTTCGCGATTTACAGTCAGCGGTATATAGCAGGTCGCGGCTAGGCAGCCTGAAGTCTCTTCCTCAGGGTTGCGGTTAAGTCGAGCAGTTCGTTCGGTGTATCAGCGGGTTCTGTTCATGTTCATCAGCATTCAATAACAAGCAGTCCATGTGACTAGTTACGTTTTGGCGACTTTGACGGTTTCGGCAGACAGGGCTTGCAATTTGGTTGTTTGTGCGATTTGTGCGGTTACAGCTTGCTGTCAGCGCGATTCCCCCCTGCTTGTATTTTTTGTTTCCATCGGATACATTGTGAAACTATGTCTCGCAATGTAGGCATCGACTTGTAAATCAGGTTTGTGAATTCCAGTTGAGACTCTTGTGATTCTATTGTGTTGATTTCTACTTGACTTTTGTTGTGGTTGAGTGTTCCTGCGACCTCTTTCGACTTCCTTCATAAAATTTTACAGTTCTATGGGGAAGAAGGAAGGACTATTGGTTTTGCATATTTCTTGCCTCCACAGGGAGGTTCTGCGTGTTTTGGTGGGTTAAGGAAAACATAGCAGAAAATTCATGTTTTCTAATGCATAATAATAAATAATTTAAATATTAATCATCAAATAATGATTTAGATGAAAGGCTATATCGACGCAAAAAAAATCATGTTTACTAATTCAAGCAGCGGGGAAAAATATTACGATGTTGTTTTGTGCAATCGTTAAAAAAATCTCTGTTCTGAACAATCATGCAAACGAAAATCATCCAAGCTGTTCTTTATTTATAAGAGTCAAATTTTTACAGCTCCATTTACAACTCTATATTTAACACTGATCTCCCAAGCAAATGAAAAAATTCAGCAATAACATCTGAGCATTTTATCATATCATATATTTCTCTGAAACATAATTTAAATATCTATCCATCCATAATCTTAGTTTACAGATTATACAATATTCATATATTTAATTAAAATTCAAATTGGAGAAAGCATGCTGGAAATGGAATAAATATGGAAACTCAATTAGAACAGCTCCAAGGCCCAATTTAAGAATTAAGAAAGCCTGTAGATAAAAGGCCCATTAAGCACAAAGCCCTCAACCTTGAGTTCTTTCACTGTTAATTGGTTCCTATATCTGGCCCAAATTAGAACCCAACAGACTTGTAAATATAGGCTCCCTTTGGGGGGACAACATTGCCCAAATTAAGATCTGATTCATACGGTAAAAATAAGTCCTCACAAACAGAGCCATAGTTTGGCCCAATTATCTGAATTGGGCAATAAAGGCTCCATTTGACACTAATAAGTTTTTGCACCGGTTAGCAGATGAAAACACCACCGTCATAAAATGTATATTTGGCATGAGAATAGACCTCTACCGATAAAAAAACAATTAGTTTCAAATATAAAAGTAGATAAAGGCTCCGGTTGGCACGATGGTGGCGGTCATGAACGTAGGGGTTAAATTGTCATTCGTTACCGCCCGCCTAAGGAACTTCATCCACTTTATGTTCAACTAGTACTTGAATATTTTAGGGACGGTTAGGACTTTCTGTGAACTCAAAATCAAAATAGGCTTTATTCCCACTTATAGATATATAAGTGCACATACATGTCCTTAGGCATACAATATACATATGTTGTAAAAAGAATATATATGAGCCTAACAAAATAATAATTATTTCTAATCACTGTCATTTGGTATGCTCATCATTTGGAACTATACAAAAAAATTAAAATAGCCAAACAATAAAATAATTATTTACTTATACAGTTTTATTTACCTTCCCAAACGCATGATATAAATGATAGTCATTGAAAAAGTATTGAAAATTATACACAATTATTAGAATGTTTTATAGAGCTGTTTATTTTCTATTTTTATGTTTATTATCCAACTAATTTTTCAATTATTAAGGTTCTGTATGGAGGGACTTATTTTCACCGGTCAAGCGGTTACGACCGCATGAACTGGACCTTAAATACTGATGATAATAACCCCCCAAACGGAGCCTAAAAAGGAATAATTACCCCTACATTTAATTTTTTCAGGCGTAATATGGGTAGAGGATAGGCTATTGAAACTATGGAAATAAAATTTTCAAATACTGTTGTGGAATGGCCATCACGTTCATGACCACGACGTTCACGACCGCCACGGTCGTGCCAAAGGAACCCTAATCTCACCAGTCCCACGGTTTTTTTTCTCCTGTAGCATGGCTTTTAGATAACCAGCGTATTATATTATGAACTAGTCATTGGGTTCTTCATAGTTGTAATACGTGGGACAAAAAATAAGTTTATACGGCCATTGCACGAGGATCATCATGTCCAGCGAGAGAACGCGCATAGAATCGCTCTTACGGTCACAAAAATTGTAAAATTTTAAAACGGGAAGGTCGCAAGACCACTCTCAACCAACTAAGAGAAATAAATCACTAACAATGGAAGAACAAGAGAAACACTTGAACTTTATTCACTGATTTACAATGCGAGACATACAAGCACGAGACATGATTTTCGCGTTGCACCCGATGGAGATAAAAAAAGACTAAGTGATACGCCCTAAACAGGAGTACGTATTACACGCAAGTGCACGTGTCGGATCAAGTAATAAAGAGTGATAAAAGTTCGTTTCCACGGAGAAAGGGTGAATTTAGTGCTCGCAAATATCAGTTATTCCTTTTCTTTAAATCCAAATCAAATAAAATAGAGATTTGTTCAATACTATGATTAGCCTACGAATGAAATTAGACTATGATGCGCTAAGAGAAAGTACTTAGATATAGAAAAGATAATCTTGTATTATGATTTCCGAAGTCTAGTGTGACGAATCTTATGAAGATGACTTTGTGATAGTGAGTGATGACACGTCTTGCAACGATTTTAAGGTTGAATATCCGTACGTCTCGGTATCGGAAATTCCTAGCCTCTATTTCCCCCTTGGGAGAGACAAGTACCGCTTAAAGATTGAAAACCAAAGTTGCTAATACCAAGGAGAAATCTCTTTCTCCCTTCAAATACTATACCGGATCTATAACACACTTACGCAACACCTCTCACGAATTATGAAGCGTAGTAAAATGACGAAACTTTGGCCAAAAGTTTCCAAGTAAAGATTATAGATTCGGTAAAAACATACATCAATCATTCACAAAGAGAAATTTAAAATTTCATCAACACAAAAGACAAGGTACTTTCACAATACAAGATTAAAAGAGTTTAGTTCATGGCGGCGGAGAAATCACACATAACGGTTGGAGAGATCTTACAAATCATATTGAAAATTATCAATTAAGCGACGTAGGAATCCTTCGCTGAAGTCGCTCCCTTGATCAGCCCAGAAAATCTCCCCTTTTCTCTAGCCGCTCCCTTGAAGGATGAGGAACCTTGAAAACCCTAGATGAAGAACTCCCTCTCTCTTCAAGATGATGAATGAATAATTTCAGAATAATCACCCATAAAAAACGTCCAGTCCTTTCCCCAAAGGATGCATCTTTCTATTTTTGCAAAAGACGCAATTTGTTTGAATTTCGAAATTTGAAATTCGTCCAGAGGTTGCAACCTTTTTTCGGAGGTTGCAACATTTTCTGCAGGACAACATATTTGACAAAATCTTTCTTCCAATTCATTCTCTTTGGCTTCTCTTGAACAAATACCTAGGAAAAAGACCAATTTAGACATAAATAAAATAAAAATGAATTAACTTACATTTAGACTTTAACTAAACGGTTTTCTTCCGGATCAACGAGTGAAAAGGTCCAAAACTTGGGCTAGATAACTTCTTTTTGAGAAGTTATCACTAAGTGCAAGCTGGAGAATTGAAAACTGAGACCGCCAAGATCGTCGAGGTCGCACCTCTAGCCACGAGGCCGCACAAACAACCTTTATTGACTTATGTTGGAGACAGACTGCTCAGTTCGCGCGAACTGCAAAACTAAATTGCGCGAACTGCCACTCAGACCGCCTGCTTGAGAACTGTCAAGGAGAGACCGCTCAAATCGCCAACCCGCGATATCGCCCGGCGATAGCGACATCGCCCAACAATAGCTCCAGACCTCCAACTGCTTCCTTCAACTGTCTTGATGTTGGCACACTGACTTGCCGCTAGACCAAGTCACAAGACCGCCCAGGCAGACCGCACAGTTCGCAAAACAACTGATCAAGAGGCTTCTTTTTCTTGTCGCGTGGTCTGGAAAATCCTAACCGCAATCTGGCACCAAACAACAGTTATTTAAGATCCAGGATACAAATGAGGGGGTCGGGACCCATATCGCGTGACGATAGTGACCTGGCGACCTGCTGTAAAAATTCCTGGGCGGGAGCTGAACCGAGGTCGCAGGAATACTCAACCATAAATAAAGATAAGTAAAAGACAGCAGCAACAGTAGCACAAGAGTTTTTAATTGAAATTAACTTATTTTACAAGGCGAGACATACATTGTAAGAAATGATTTTATAATGTAATCCATGGAACAAAAAACAACAACAAGAAGTTAATCGCACGGACAGAATTTTATAACCGCACAAGTCGTCTAACCGTCAACTGAGTCCGCCGAGACCGCCGAAGCCGCCTATCCGCGGCTAATCGCGCGAATTGCTGTTATTGTAATGTTGAAGGATGCCGAACAGAATCCGTTGATTGACCAGTCAAACTGCTCCGCTTATCCGCAACCCCGAGGAAGAGATCTAGCCACGAGACCGCGACTAGCTGCTAACCGCTGACTGTATCTGTGAACTGTTCCACACCAAGCTTCCACTAGTCTCATAGCCGTCTAATGTTAGCCGCACATCCTGCACAGAATCAACTTCCTTAGTCTCAGCGATTAGAAAACCGTAATTGAAAATTCAAGTGCAAGCACGCTCTTACTGTTCACTGCTTATTTACGATGAGTCGATGAGTCCTATTTATAGATGTGATGAGTGCCATCACCACCTATACTGATAGGATAACCGCTCATTAGTCCTGTCGGCTAAGACCATGTATCCGCACAGTGCGGATACCAACACCAGTCCGCCAAGGTCGCACCATTGATAAGGCCGAATTGACGACCAATCCGCAAACCCTGCTGACACTGCATCTAGTCCGCACAAACCACAGCCCGTGACTTGGACAAAATCTGTGTCCAGTCAATTCTGCCGAACTCGGTGAATACCAGAGCAGTCCGCAAACCATGCAAACTTGGCGAGCTAGGAAACCAGTTGGACTTAGTCCCATAGACCAAGCCCATCAACCCGCGTGATCTCTGAGAACCCGCGTCACCTGATACCGAGATCGCGCCCACTCAACAACTCCAGTCTGCCACCATGCGGACTGCTCCATCAGACCGCGCGACCTCCAGGCAATCAGTCCGTGCAATTGTGCCAACTCCATGATCCAACATCCAGACCGTAAGCACAGATACATGTCAGACACTTGCGAGCTCCAAAAGAGTCCGCAACACAAAACCTGCCGGACTCGGCGAACTCCAAACTTAGTCCGCCACACGTGCAGCCTGGACTTGTCAAAATGGCCGTCCATAGCAATGATCTTTGAACTACCTCGTCCGAGAAGACACCAGTAACCTGGAGGAAAGTCACCTCATTCAGCGATATCCGTCTGCCTTCTTGCGAGCAAAAGAACCTGCCGAACTTGGCGACCTCCAAAGGAGTCCGCCACAACCCGCGGATAGACAACCCTATCTGTCTGGTTACTGCACCAGAGTGATTGCTGGTCCAGACCGCCAGAGATGAACCACAGCCGAAACCGGCTATCCGACTAGGCTATCCGTCAAAGCTATCCGTCTAGTCCGCGCGGCCTCTGTGGTCTGTGTGGACTGCCCAATCAGTCCGCCCGACTTCCACAACTTCTCACTTCAACAATTTCAACATCTGTCATCCCAACGACCTCACTTCAAATTTTCAACAAAATAACCCCAAAATATTTAACAGCCAGCACGTGTTGATAAATCATAGTGCTAATTAAGGATTAGGTTCTTGATAAAAACTGCACATGTGGAATGGTAAGCTATCACGAATGATTAGCGCTGTTATGACATATAATTAACGCTTAATTTGGAAATTATGCGGTCATAATTCTATCGACTTCCTCCTCAACTTGACCACGTGGGCTCTGGACTTTGTATTGGTTTCAAGTTTCAACCCTCCATTTTTCATGCCGAAGCGCATGGTCACATGGCTGCCAGGAATCCCCAACTTTAACTAAACTTTATTAATTGATGTTGCTCACAAAATAAAATAGTATTTAATCAGGCTTTTTTTAATTAAATGTTAAAAATGCACCCATAAATTGATGTTCAAAGTATGTTAATTATATGCACATAAAATTTCTTTCTTCTAAAAGAGATGCTCTTTAATTACAACAACTGCATGGTATATTAATTTGTCTCATTTAAGAAGTAGATCGATCGCATTTAATTACTCTCAAAAGAATATCTTCTCTCTAATGATATGATTAGGGGAGGGTTTGGGCGCAAGGAATAATACCCCGCGGAGCCCATGAGCACATACGGAGGCCACCGCGGACGTTGTAGCCTCGCCCTGTCTGCTGAAATTATGGGATAGGGTGGATCCCATCGCCCGGCAGTAGCCCCGCCAAATGGACAGAGCGACCACAAGTGATCCACCCCGACCCGCCAAACAGTCCCTAAATCTGTTATAACTCAGAAAGTGAGAGGGCAACTTCGAAATATATATCAGTAGTGATATTATTCTGCACCTATCATTATCAACCTAGCTATATTTGGCTTGCTTAATTGGTATGAATGAATTTTGTTCTCTAGCCTCAATCAGATAATTGTAGAAATATTTTGATGTATATTTCAGAATAATGAATAATTTACGGTATTAAAGGTTTCAGTAAAACATTATAAAAGCAGATTTTGAGAAACATGATTATAAAAACTTATATAAACAAAAAAGTGAGAAATAAAAGTGATCTGAATAATATATATATTAGAATCGAGCATGGATATGGCGTGTGGTCACTGTCCTAAAAAAGTTGCATCACCTTACAGCAGGGTTTTCAACCGATGCTCACTTCTCCAAAGTACAACACCCGACAAGATCTCAAAACTCCAATGTGCGCGGACACCGAAGAAGCACAAATCACCCGAACTCCCACTTGATGAAGCAAACGTAAAGAAAATGAAATCTCGTTGGAGATCGTCAAAGAGTCAGAGAGCAAAAGTACGACAACAGATTTTTTTAGAGCATAGGAAAAAGCGAATTGGAAAACTCTTAAATAGGAGTACCAAAAACGGCAAGAATTAAACAACGTAATAAATTCCAGCGGTTATAATTAGTAAGCTATAATTGTGTTGGTGAACGTTGGAGTTTCAACGTAGATGTGTAATGACGAGAAAAATGCATAAAAGAAATTAGCGGACAAGTCGACGTAACTTGCGTCGACTTCTTATCGACGCACGTCGGGATCATGTCCACTTAAGAGAACGAATCAAGAGAATTTGACGCATGTGTTGAGATCTATTCGACGCATATCGACGCAGGCAAGGCAATGTCGACGCATGCGTCAAGATCTATTCGACGCATGTCGATGCAGGAAGATTCATCGTGATCTACTCGACGCATGTGTCGAGTACTTGTCAACGTATGCAGGGAGAAGACGACACAACTCAAAAAATTATGATTCAAAGAAGTCAAAACTATTTTGTTCCAATTAGTTTTGGAGCTTTTCTAGTAAAATGAGGAGCTCAAACACACAACATCAAATAGCTCCAATAAAACATTTAATTTATGATACTTTATACATTAAATTTCTAACAATCTCTCACAAAAGCGAAAATTCAAAACGAACTTCATAAATTTGATATTACTAATAATAAATAAAATCAAATATAATTTTTTTTCATCAAGTTGTATCTAATGTAATGGATATAAGTGGAATAGTTACCTTGAACTTATACTTAGAACTTATTTCATCTATCAAACAGTATAATGTGTCACAGACTTTGAATTATAACCTTTTGACCCGTAGATTAAATAAACACACAAAATATTGGTTGTTCTTGGGTTATGGCGATGGGCACGTTAATGATCATGCACATTCCTTGATTTTTCTTGAGGGTTATTAGGGTGCAGCCCAGATCCCAAAGTCACAGTCGAACGTCTACCCTCACTTAGATGGTGCCTCAAGAGATATTCGTAATCAATATCTCACAAAGATATATGTCTTTGACAACCATTAAAAACTTAAAAGTTCATCTTAACCTGTTACATAGATCACAACATCATAGAAATGGGGAGAAGGTTTTCTCAACCTTATAAGTTTTGTACTCCCAACTACGCTACATCAACGGCTTCGTTAACACATTGAACCCAATTCATGGGATCTCCAATCATACGGGTTGGGTATCCACCGTCGGTAGCAATCATGTGGGCTTAAGCCTCATTCCCCTCGTTGACAATAAAATCTTCCTTCGAGACAATCCCTTAGTAAGATTATCAGACAGATTCAATTCTTATTTTACATAGTTGAGTGATATCACTCTTTTTCTTCTTTGTTTCACTGATTTGTACCTGATCATCAGAAATTTGTTCATTTTGGAATTAGTATAATTAGAAGCAGTTAAATCTATAATAGATTTATTATCACAATGCAAAGAAATAGCAGGTATTGGTTTTTCACATAAAGGAATTTCAGTAAGCAAATTCTTAATCCATTCAGCTTCAATACATGTTGTGTCAAAAGGTATAAGCTCAGATTCCATAGTACCTCTAGAAATCACGGTTTGTTTTTTAGAAACTCATGAGATAGTAGCTCCTCCAAGCAGGAATACATAACCTATTGTAGACTTAACGTCTAAAGAATCAGTTACCCAATTGGCATCATATCTTAATATCCTTCAATTACTTCGAAAAAACTCGTATATACTAAACTATAATATATAGTTCCACGAAGGTATTTAAATATTCAAGTCAATGTTATCCAATGATCATCACTTGGATTACTAGTATATCTACTTAATCGACCTCTGACATAAGAAATGTTGACCTTATGCGGTTAACTATGTATAATATTGATCATATCATTTGTGCATGCTTATGTTGATCAACAGGTTCACCAATATTTTTACAAAGTTTTATATTAACATTATAAGGACTAGATGCGGTGGCAGAATCATACAAGTTAAATTTATTCGGCATTTTCTCAATCGAGTGTGAAAGTGATAAGGATACACTAGAATCAGTTTTAACTAGTTTCATTTCTAATATGATATTAATTACTCTCAAATCCTTCATATCAAATTTGGAAGACAAATTATTTTAAATTTCACTAACTATTTTAATTGAATTTCCAAATACTAAGATATCATCTACCTAGAGACATAGTAAGACAATTCCATTTCTATCTTGTTTAACATATATATGTATTTGTCGAATTCATTGGATTTAAATCCAAAAGATGAGACTACGAAATCAAATTTTTGATGTCATTGCTTAGGAGCTTGTTTTAAATCATAAAGTGATTTAATTAATTTACAAACATTGATTTCTTGGCCTTTGACCACAAATCATTCAGGTTAAGACATGTAGACTTCTTCATCTAAGTCTTCATGCAAGAAAGCCATCTTGACATTCATTTGATGAATGATTATCTTATAGATCGAAGGTAAGACGACATGAATACGAAAATAAGTGATTCTAGCTACAGGAGCATATATATCTAAACAATTTATTCCTTTTTTGAGCATAACCTTTAGCAACAATGCGAGCCTTATATTTGTTTATAGAGTCATCCAGATTTAGTTTCTTTCTAAAGATCCATTTTCAACCTATGACTTTAGTACCGAGAGGTAGATTTGTTAGAATCCATGTTTTATTTTCTAGAATGGAATTAATTTCTAAGTTTATTACTTCTTTCCAAAAAGGGGTAATCAGATGAGGTCATGACTTCCTCATATGTACTAGGTTCTCCTTCAACTAGATAGGTGAAGTAGTCTTCTCCAAAAAAAATTTGGGTTCTAACTCTTTTGCTTCTTCAAATTTTCTAATGGGTCTAAAGAAAAAGAAGAATGTTGGTTTGAACTAGTTGAAAGTTGAGATGAGTTATTTAATTTGTATGTGAATTTATCTTCAAAATAAACCACGTCTCTAGCTTGTATAATAATGTTAATAGAATTTCACTAAAACGGAATTGATACTAGGCACCCCCACACTCGAAGAATTTAGAGATTAGACTTCCTTAATTTAAATAATTCAAAAGGTGTTTTATCATTTTATTTAGATGGAATTCTATTTAGGATGAAAGAGGAAGTGAGCAAAGCTTCTCACCAAAGATTTTCTGGGGTACCGGAGTCGGTTAACATGGCATTGACCATGTTCATCAAGATCCGATTTTTACGTTCAGCTACACCATTCGATTGGGGTGAATAGAGAGCAGTCACTTGATGAATTATTTTATGTTCTTGACAAAATTTGGTTAGTTCATTTGAAATGTATTCTCCACCTTGGTCGGATCTAAGAATCATAATGGATGACGTTAATTGGTTTTCTACTTCGGCTTTAAATTAAAATATGAAAAACTTCATCTTTAATTTTTAACAAATACATGTAACGATACTTGGTAAAATCATTTATGGAGGTTACAAAATATTTATTTACACCTCTAGTAGGTTGGCGGTTTGAGTCACACACATCCGAGTGTATTAAGTCTAACGGTTTTGAAGTTCTTATAACTGATTTAAATAGCTCCCTGGAAAATTTGGTTTGCGCACAAATTTCATATTTAGCCTTTAGAGCAATATTATTTTAGAAATTAGGTTCAAAGACTTCATTCTTTCATACAATCAGAATTTACATATCCTAATTTAACATGCCAAAAATTAGGAGAAGAACTAGGAATTAATGAAAAAGTAATTTGATCTACTTCCAAATCAGCAACATTTAATTTGAATAAATCATCACAAACAAATTCTTTATTAATAAAATTATCATTTAATGTTATTACAACCTTATTTGACTCTAATACAATCTTATATCCTTTCTCCACTAATAAGAAACCGCTCATAAGATTTTTCCCAACTCTTGGCACATAAAGCACATCATGTAGGGCTAGTGTCTTCGCGGATGTCAACCTAAGATCCACTCGCCTGCGTCCAAGTATTTTTGCCGACAAAACATCTTCTAAGATCATGTTTCCTACATCGATGTCCTGAAAGGTGGCAAAACAAGAACGATCAAAATAAGTATGAAGATTTGCTCCGGAATCAAGCCATTAATCTAATGAACAAGTGAGAAGAAAACTGGCAGTGTAATCTGTGAGGCCCCCATTTTGGACCCCACACAATTCTGTATCTAAGCTACTTTCAAGACAGTTGTCCCAGGACGAAGTAAGGCTAGTGAGTAACAAAAGAATACACATAATAAGACGTACCTCAAATATTGTAGATGTCCATGTGTCTTTTCATTTTATCCACGACCAACTTCACTCTTCATTATGAACCAAAAGCTATGTCAAGTACCTGTACAAAATGGCGACGGGCTTAGTCATAAGAATATGACTAAGTGAGGTGAATACTGTACAACCCATATTCGACGAGGGTGGGCCCTACCACCGCCAGGTCATCAAAAGTCAAAGTCAACAAGACAAGGTGGGGATCCAGACCAACACCCCAGGCCGCGGAAGGTTCGGGCGAGTATGGCGAGCTCCCCAGGCCAACTCGCCAGGTGGCGACTATGACCAGATACTCGCCTCTTCCAGGCGAGCTCCCCAGGGAAGTCGCCAACTCGCCAGGGTGGGGGTATAAGTAAGACCCCCTCTCTCTTTGGTTTTCCCTATAAATAGGACCCCAGGGGTACGAGGGAGGGACAAGCAAATCTCGGCCTGAGCCCTCGCGAGTTCCAACAACTGCCCTTGACTCGTTATTGCTCAAGCTCGCCTCCTTCGTACCTAGCTCGCCCAAAAAGAGCGGGGATTGTGTACAACCCATATTCGACGAGGGTGGGCCCTACCACCGCCAGGTCATCAAAAGTCAAAGTCAACAAGACAAGGTGGGGATCCAGACCAACACCCCAGGCCGCGGAAGGTTCGGGCGAGTATGGCGAGCTCCCCAGGCCAACTCGCCAGGTGGCGACTATGACCAGATACTCGCCTCTTCCAGGCGAGCTCCCCAGGGAAGTCGCCAACTCGCCAGGGTGGGGGTATAAGTAAGACCCCCCCTCTCTTTGGTTTTCCCTATAAATAGGACCCCAGGGGTACGAGGGAGGGACAAGCAAATCTCGGCCTGAGCCCTCGCGAGTTCCAACAACTGCCCTTGACTCGTTATTGCTCAAGCTCGCCTCCTTCGTACCTAGCTCGGCCAATCTGGTTGAGAAGGGGTTGCTTCTCCTAAGCAACTGGGTACGTGGAGGGACCTTCCTGCCGCAACAACCTGGGGTCTTGTTCGAACAGTTTGCTTCTATTTCCTGACCAGAGACCGTCTTTCTGACCGCTCGACCAGTAACTTCAGGTGGCCTAGTCCGATTTCTGAGGTTGAGATATTTCTCGGCTTCAACACTTGGTGCGGTGAGCGTGGATAGCGACCGAAGAAGAAAGTCGTGGTTGGAAGATGGCCGATGGTGGAGACCGGGGCGAGTTGGGAGGTAACTCGGTGGGAGCTGGAATCTCGGGGCAAGGTAGCGAGTATGTGACAGTGGCGGCTTTTGCAGAGTTCGCGAGGAGAGTGGAGAAGGCAATACTCGACGGGTTGTCCAATCTGCCTGAGGTGACGGCGACTTCTCCCCGCCGCCGGACACCCCCGGGCGAGGAGATACCAACTCGGCGAGCAGGGAAGGAGCTCGCTTGGGCGAGTGGAGAACAGGTGATCCCGCCGCGACATCACCCGGCGAGTAGTCAAGGAATCCGGTTTCGAGATCCGGAACTCTCGGCGAGGTATGGAGATGCTCGCCGATGGAGCGAGTATGACTGCTCGAGCGGGGAGGATACTCGCCGCCGCCAGGAAGGGAGGAGCCCCTTTTACGACGAGATCCTCGCAGCCCTCGTCCCCGACAACTTCAGGGAGCCGGTCCTCTCGTACTACTCCGGCAAGGATGACCCAGTGAGGCATCTCCAGTGGTTTGAAGATGTGGTGTCTATTCGCAATGTGTCCGATGCTCTCAAGTGCCAGCTCTTCTCCATTACCTTCAAAGGAAGCGCGAGAGATTGGTTCCACCAGCTGCCAGCCGGGTCAGTCTACTGCTTCTCAGATCTTCGAAGGGGTCTATTAGCAAGGTTTGCGACATCCAAGCGGAGGAAGAAGGAGGCAACCGCCCTCTTCAAGATCGTGCAGGGGCAGCACGAGAGTTTGGGCCGGTACATCGATCGATTCCAGGAGGAGGTGCTGGAGGTGGAAGAGGTAGACGGGTTCACCTTGATGGTGGCCCTCAAGTTCGGGCTGAAGCAGGGCCTGTTCAACATGGAGTTGGGGCACAGGCCGCCCAAATCGTTCGAGGAGATGGTGGAGAGAGCCAATGTGTCCATCCAGGGAGAGGAGAGGAACAAGGAGTTCCTGGCACGGCTCGATGGAGACCGACCGCTTGGGCAAGACAGAGGAAGATTGCTGGAGAGGGAGAGGGCGCCGGAGGGGCGCAACGACAGGAAGCAGGAGAGGCCGCAGGGAAAGAGGAGAAGGGAGAAAGGGAAGGGAGATCAGAAAGGCGGAGAGGCAGGAGAGGCGGGAGAGGCCTCAAAGGCAGGAGGATAGGAGGCCCGTCGGAGGTCGAGAGACGAGGAGCGAGGAGAGAAGATTCCAGTACCCGAGGGATCGCCCCCAGTGGAGGCGGCCCACCAATCAGGAGGAGAGGAGGACTTACAACCCTCGGGAGCAGGGAGGAGGAAGAAGGGAGACCATGGCCATCACGCAGCGAGCCGCTAAGCGCCGGCGGAAGGAGAGGCAGCAGGAGAGGAGGCAGGGAAGGCAGCAGGAAGCGGCGATTCCCCTCTACTGCGATATCCATCGAGTGGAGGGGCACGGAACCTTGGCTTGCCCTGAGTTCTAGGAAGCAAGGAGGAGGATGGAAGCAACGGCGGCCGAGAGGGAGCAGCCGCAGCAGGAGGCCCAGGTTGGGCAGGTGGCTTACCAGGTACCGCAGAGGAGGAGAAACGAGGACAGGATCGACCAAGGAGGAAGGGGGAATGTCATCCCCGGTCCGGGAGGCGGACACGTCGGAGTAATCAACGGAGGGGCTGGGCTAGGAGCTTCCCGCAAGGGAAGTCTCCACCAAATCTACAAAAGGAGCGTCGCCTCGGCGTCTCAGACCCCCCCTCCCTTGAACGAGATTACTCTCGGAGGAGGACATGCTCTAGAACGAGAACCCTTTCCACGACGCCCTGGTGATTCAAGCAGCAATCGAGGACTTCACCGTCGACCGAATCCTCGCGGATAACGGGAGCTCGGTGAATGTCATCTTCAAGAGAACCTTCGTCGGCCTTCAGGTGGAAGCGTCCCGGGTTCAGGCAGCAGATGGGCCTCCCTTCAGCTTCTACGGGGAGAAGAAAGAGGTGGAAGGAGGAGTTGAGTTGCTGGTCACCCTCGGGGGAACTTCGATCCGATGCCGCTTCGTCATCGTCGACGCACCCAGCGGCTACAATGCCATCTTCGGACGGCCCCTCATCAACTACTTCAAGGCCGTCCCATCGTCATATCATCAATGCCTGAAGTACTGCAGGGACGACGTCCAAGTCAGGATCAGGGGAGATCCCAAGGCCTCCAGGGAATGCTACCTGAATGCGGTCAGCACCATCAGCTGGATGGGCGACGCAGAAAGGTTGGAAAGGATGATGGAGCAGGAGGAGGGCCTGCAAGCTGCTGAGGAGCTGGAGGAAGTAGAGGTGATCTCCCTGAGAGGAGAGACGGAGCTGCTGAAGATCGGAGGAGCCTTGCCCCCGGAAGGGAAGGTGGAGATAGCTGCCTGCCTGTAGGAAAACGCGGACGTCTTCGCATGGAGCGCCGCCGAGATACCAGGGATTGATGCTGATGTTGCCTGTCATCGCCTCAACCTGGATCCAGCGATGGCCCCAGTCCGTCAGAAGCAGAGGAAGAGCGCTACCGCTCTGGCGGGACCAATCCGGGAGGAAGTAGGGAAGCTGCTAGAAGCAGGTTTTGTTTCGGAGATCCAGTATCCAGGCTGGGTCTCCAATGTTGTAATGGTGAAGAAATCAGGAGGGGGCTGGAGGCTATGTATTGATTTTTCTATGCTCAATAAAGCTTGCCCCAAGGATTGTTACCCCTTGCCTCAAATCGACGCGCTGGTTGATTCCGTCGTCGGGTTTCCCGTAATGAGCTTCCTTGATGCCTTTTCAGGGTATCACCAGATCCGGATGCATCCCCCCGATTGCCGCGACGTTTCCTTCATCACCAGCGACGGATGCTATAGCTACAAGATGATGCCCTTCGGGCTCAAGAACGCCGGCGCGACATATCAAAGAATGATGGATCACGTCTTTAGAGAGCAAAAGGGGCGGAATCTGGAAGTCTACGTGGATGACCTGCTTGTTAAGAGTAAGAGCGCCGCAGAGCACGTAGCGGATCTGACAGAGACCTTCGCCACCCTGAGGAGGTATAAGATGCGGCTCAACCCGGCCAAGTGTGTTTTCGGCGCGGGAAGGGGGAAGTTTCTAGGGCACCTCCTTACTCCCCTAGGGGTGGAGCCTAACCCCGACAAGGCACTACTAGAAAACAGACTTTTGGCCAGGGCAAATTTCCCTGGCAAAAAGTCCAAAACCGTGGCTAAAAAGTTTTAGCCACGGTCTAGCCACGGGAAAAATCCGTGGCTAAAGTCGGCGTGGCTAAATCTTTTTAGCCACGAATTGGCCGTAGCAAATAGTATTAGCCATGGTAAAAAATACCGTGGCAAATAAGTTAACTATTAGCCACGGTATAAAACCCTGGCTAAAAGTGAACTCATCATTTTAAAAAAAACTATTTGCCACAGTTACAAGCCGTGGCAAATACTAATTTATGTTTTTTTTAAAAAAAACACATACAAAATACTGTAATACTGTTGCAAATTGTTACATTGCTAATTTCAAGTAAAATAAACAACTTAAAAATGCTAAGATGAGTGTATTTGTGATGTATGCAAAAGTTCCAACCTTGGAGGAGAGATTTTGGTGCTTTCAAACATGGGAGGGCATACACAAGCTCACAAAGAAAGCTATTGTAATTAAACATTATCCAATAGTATACATTCAAGCCAATTTTCTTATACGAAATATTAACAGGACTATAACAAATCCCTATCCAGAAAATCATCCTGGTTTAATCCATGCCCCTCCAGCCTCACAGCTTCCAGGACCTGCAAAAACCAAATTTGTACAGAGCATCATCTACAACAATACAATGAGAAAAATCTGGATAACCAAAATTACCTCCTCATTCTCCACTGTATAAGCTAGAGGAATATTAACAAGGCTTCCCAGGAAGCCATTACCAACCCTCATACCAGGAACTGCAAAGGGACTGACACTCAGTGAAGCAGCAAAATAAGCATCAACACCAGAGCCTTCCCACTCCGAATGATGCTCCCTCAGAAATTGAACTAGCAATAAAGGAGGCATGTTCTGCAACAAATCATATAACAGCTCATAAACTCGATTTATGAATGCAAAAATATGAAAATCGGTGTTTACTCTTCTTTTTTATGCCCCTCACTAGAAGTTGGAAAGACGAGGGACCAAGATCATGCCAAGGCCCCATTTCTAATTAAAAAGGTGAAAAATTTAAGGAACCACATATTTTTGCCAATTACACAAACAATACACCCGAAGTTGGATTTCAAGGTATACAACTATTAAACAAAGTTAAACCTGAAGTAGCATGTATGCTTTTGCACATAAGATATGGATCCCGAGATTAGAAAACATGGCAAAACTTCAATGAGGGCCAATAAGTTTATTAGAAGATAAGTTTAGAGTTATTGCCACATCCTTAACCCCATCACTTCCCATTAAAGACCACCCATCATCAGGAAACCCATTTATAGTGTCATTGAATCCCCTGCAATTCATTAAATGAGATTGACACTAAAAAAACAAAAGTTGCCAGCTGAAAAAATGAAAGAAGGTTAACCACCTACTCAATCTCTGGCTAAAGGTCCTCAAAAAAGCAGGCTGACGTCCCTCCCCATAACAAATATCACCATTGACTTCTTGGGCAATCTGTTTAATATGTTGCAGAGCCTGTAACACGTAAAATGAAATTTTTTTATTAATTAAATCCTTCAAAATCGAAGACTTTGAAGAGAAATGGGAAAAACAAATTACAGCAATTGTCATCTTTTGAGCCAGAATTTTTGGTGATTCATACAAAGGCCAAAGAACCTTAGGCAAACTCCAAGCCTGAGTAAAAAAAAAGTTTTTAAGAGTAAATTTCCAAAAAAAATTACAAACAAAATGGGTAAAAAGGCGATGCAAATGAAGAAACTTACATCCAAATCAAGATGATCAACAATATGGATCATGGAACCACCACCCTCACATAGTCTAATTTGGTAGCCACTTGAAAGCATCTCAGCTCTCACAAAATTTAGAACTGTAGGGCCAGATGGGCCACCAATTGAAGCAGTCAAAGACCTCATGCATATCTGTAAAAGAAAGCAAATGCTTTTGGATTAAAAAAACTATGTAAACTAAATATGTTCACATAAAACAACAATCATTTAGAATTCAATTTTGTTCTAGTGATCATAAACAAAACACTATCATCATACATAAAGATCTGCATGGAAGTATGACTAATGTAAAAGAACATTGTCATGCTCTTCAATTATGCGCTATAGTATTTCATTATCCACTCTACAATTGAAGTATGCTCATTTTGATCAAAATGAGCACATTCATATTAGAATCATCTGTGTTCATTTATTTTGATAATTGAACATTTTTTTTGACATGCATCATATGAATGAATAGGTTGACGATGAACTCACTAGTTGTGAGCTTCAAATTTACGTGTTACTGAAGTACAGGTATCATGAAGAATATTGAGTGAACATTCAAGATAATAGTGAGCAAGTCATCTCAAATTTAATAATGAATGATGAATAAATTTAAGTTTAGTAGATCTTAATATCAATAATATCTTATATATAATTAGTTAAACTGGATTAAGGCTGGTAATGACTCAAACAAGAAGAGCAAACAAACAAATTTGGATGAGATTTAAAAACTCAACGTGTGTTCAAGCACGACCAAAAGATTCATACCAACATAAACAAGCAAAAATGTAAATAATTAACAGCCTCCAAAACTTACCACCAAGCTTTCATCTTCTAGACGTGTAGTGCACCTCAGAATCCAAAAATCACGTGGCGATGATAGAGTAGAGGGTGGCACCTGCATGTAGAGGAGCTCGATTTTTCCGCCATTTCCTGTGAGGATAACCGTCAGCACATCATGCGCTCGACAATTGCGATACCAATTTAGAAAATCTTTGAGTATCTCTGTAACCTAAGAAAAAGAAGTGTCGTGTGAATCTGTAATCATCAAAGTAGCTGAAACCCGCTAATTCTAGAATCACAATTATACATTTGTGGGTTCTAAACTCACAAGACCGCATGCTCTAGCTGCTACACCACCGCAATTGTGGGAAACAACAATGATTCCTATTGAATCCGGACCAGGCTGTTTATACAAAATAACTTGTCTTCATGATAACAGATGAAGAAATGTGATGCAATATAGTTAGAGCAGTCTACAAAGTCATACCTTCATCCTAACCAATTGAACCCATTCAACAACAATTCTTGTAGCTTTTGACAAGAACTCTGCCAAGGTCTCCTCAGCAATCGCGAGTAGACTGTGGAAGTACAACATATATCATGGGTTGATGAAGAAGAAATTTACAATGCTTTCATTACCCTCTGCATAGTAAAATAACAACTATGAATTATCCAGCTGGGTTGTTATCATCACTTGCTGGATGCTGAGGTATGGGGTTTTGCTGCTGATGATGCTGACCACTTGTCACAACAGACTCACTACTCGTATCTACAATAGTCCCAGATGCCTGTCAAAAGACATAGTGGCTCTAAAATGGATCATAATGCTGGTTAAAGTGATACCAGATAAGACTAAAGATTGCCACCACATTGTATTAGATATTACAGTTATGCTTAAGGGACATGTTCCATTGTTATGATGCATTGTGAGAAGAGGGGGAAAACTATATATAGGAAGAAAAGAAGAAAAATAGGAACTAAGAACATAAGAAGGCACTTGTCTTCCAGCATCGTGCAACATATGATAAGAACAAACTAAGCAATACACTTACATTATGAACCTGTTGGCGCACATAACCATTCTCATAAACCAGATGAGAAACCTGCTTCTGCAAACGATCATTTTCCTCCATCAACAGCTCGTTCATGGCAGTCAGCTCTCTGTTCACAGTCTAAAGACGAGAGGCTTCCTTTCTCTGCTTCTCCCTGTATCTGAAAACAAAAATCCAACACTAATCAAATGGGGACGAAAAAAGTGTGCACGAATCATATTTCACATGGTCTATCGTGAACACCACTAATGTAATATGTAATTATCAAGTTCATAATTGATTTCCCAATTATAAAATTGTAGCATATATGATTATTGAGTCAGATCCTTCCTAATTATAAAAATAATTGCATGGAGAAAATTAATCATATCCACATGAATTAATGACTAAAATGAATTGATTTCCCAAGACCTCAATCAGAAATGAATTCTTTGATAAATCGGTAGCGATATTCCCCTCAAGCTATTCTGCAAATGATATGCTGTTGATGGGAGCCAAAATACTGAAATGTATGAGCCAAAATATGCACATAGAGTTGGAAAATTTCTATTGCAAGCAAAAAAATTACGTCATTCATTCAAAAGAATACCTCAAGATGCAGAACAACAAAGATGAGTTGCTTGGTGTGCAAAATATGGTATCCTCACTGGAACGTGGTAAAAGTAAAAAAAAATCTTTCATTCTACTTCAGGCCATGGTAGCGAGAGTACCTTCGAGGGAAGAGAGTTCGAGAGAAACTGTGAGAGCAAGTGCTCGCGCCTCTCGCGTTAAATTTGTTTATGAAAGATCATAAAGAATATCACAAACTATAAGATGGTTGTGCAATTTCTGCATATTTGAACTACTAAAGATTGTTTCATAGTTGTGAATATTTCAGTTCATGTCTATGTCTCCTCTGTTCAAGAAGAATTCATAATTTTAGGTGACAGTGTACAACTGCTAATAAGAAATCATGCTGTAATGAAACCATAGAAAAAGTAAAACAACAGATGTTGAACTAAAACCAGAGGAAAACTAAAAAAATAAGCTTAGAAAATGTAGAACTAAAAGAAATGTATGTACTTGAGTGGAAGATGTTGTATGAGACAAAATTGTAATCTATGTTTCAACTAAATTAGCAAGAAATTGATAGAAAAAATGATAAATATCACGGAGAAATACATATCTAAGATTAAGCTGCTTGTTCATTGAAATGCAAATTAAACAAACATGTCCAAGATGGAAAGAGTAATTTACTGACATAACATAGAAGACAATATAATATAGAATTAACATGTACACATAACAAAACAATTACCTGCTTCATCTCTCGCTCCCTCTTTTCCCCCTTCTCGGTCACCATTCCGTATCAATTACTTACTTAATCACCATCAGGAAGATGTGATGGAAATAGGGATTAGATACCTGAAAGCCTAAAGAGAGAAATGTGTGTAATGCCAATAGGCACGAAGAAGTAAGAAATTAGAACTGGAAAGAAAGAGGAGAGATACCTGGAAAAGGGCAAGGGTGTCGGCGACGACGCGATGTTTTCTCCCTACGGACATTGAGAAGCGGCAAGATAGCGCGATATGGTTGTTTGATTGGAGTAGGAAATCCTACGATGAACATTGTGGGTGAGGTAGGGGCGCGCCTGCAAAGAAGGGAGCGGCGTTAGGTTGAATAAAAGCATCAACAGAATTCCAAATCAAGTAATAAACCACATATCATTGAATAAAAGACTTATAAAGTGATTTTTTACAAGGAACACAGATTTCCAAAACAAAATGGATATGATCAACTTTGTTTCGACATCAACATTCCTAATCAACATATTTCTAACATCAGAAATTGATTACATAATCAAATACCAAAAAATAAGAGAAAAACAAGAAAATAAAGGAGACAAAGGTTCTAAAATTATTTTCCTATCATTAGCTCTTGATAAAGGAAACAATAGATCTAAAATAAAGGAGTCAACAGATCTAAAATCTAGAAAAAAAATCAGTCATGTTCTCCATTACAGATACCATAGGAGGCAACATATTACCATAACCTTTGAAGATAGAAGAGGTAGGTGTTACCTTGTCCGGATCGGGAGCTTGATTACGATCGGACTTGGAGCCGGGATTGATATCTAGGAATGAGATCAAGCAACACCTTGCCGGCATCTGCTCAAAATGCTGTCACCTTGGGAGCGGAAAAAATATCGGGAAACACCTTGGCCTCTTCTCTTCCGAAGCAGCAACCTCCGAACTCCTTTGGTCCTAGCATTCAAGCCTCCTTTAGACCTAGGAGAGACCTCACGAGCGCCGAAATTTTCCCCGTCCAAGCATAAATCGCGTAAAATAGCCGGCGGGGACTCAAGAGTTCGGGCTTTTCCATTGTATTGCAAAGGCGTTCGACTTCGGCGGTCACTAAAAACGTGAATAGAGGAACGTGAAAGGGGGTAAAATCGATTTGGAGAGCAAAAGAGGATGTCGAATGAATGGAATACCTGATCTCCATTAAAGAGGCGAATGGGGGAGGAAGACCTTCTTTGTCGATTTGTCGAGGGGAAGTCGCGGTCTGTCAAGGGAAGAGAGGGAATCGTGAGGGGAGGGGCTGCGACGTGGAGTGATGGCTAGGGTTAGGGTTGAGATCAGGATAAAAGAGTTGGAGGGTAAATAAACGTGCAGATTTTGATTGATATGTGGGTTTTGGCCATGAACACTATTTTTCATGGCTAATACATATGTATTAGCCACACTATTTATAACCCTGGCTATAAAATAATTATTAACCACGGTTTTTGCAATCGTAGCTAATATAAGTGTATTAGCCACGATTTTTAGTCCCTGGCCAAAAAAAGTGTAGCCAATACTCACTTTTCTAGTAGTGAGGTGAAAGCCATCGTGGAGATGGCGTCCCCGAGGGATTCCAAGGAAGTTCAAAGGTTGACCGGAAGGCTGGCAGGTCTTAGCCGGTTTCTCTCCAAGGCCGGAGAGAAGTGTTCCCCATTCTTCAAAGCCCTTCGGGGGAACCAGAAATTCGAGTGGACCCCGGAGTGCGAGGAGGCCTTCATAAAGCTTAAGCAGCAGCTGACTCGAGCTCCTCTCCTTCAGGGTCCGCAGGGCGGTGAGGACCTCTTGCTCTACCTAGGGGTAGGGGCTGAAGTAGTCAGCTCGGTGTTGGTCCGAGAGGAGGGAAAGAAGCAGCTTCCAATCTACTACGTGAGCCGGGTGCTAAGGCAAGCCGAAACGCGGTACCCCATCCTGGAGAAGTTAGTCTTTGCCCTGGTAGTTTCGGCCAGGCGACTCCGTCCATATTTCCAAGTCCACTCTATCAAGGTAGTCTCCGACCACCCCTTGAGGAGTATCTTGGACGGAGTGGAGCACTCCGGCAGGCTCGCCAAGTGGGCTGTGGAGCTGAGCGAGTTCGACATCTCCTACCCCCCAAGGGTCGCGATCAAAGCACAAGCCGTGGCGGATTTCCTGGCCGACTTCTCGGCCGAGGTCAAGGCAGACACGGATGTCTCTCGGCCGGTCCCCTGGAAGATGTTCGTAGATGGCGCGTCAGGGAGACACTCCGTGGGAGCCGGGGTGGTGCTGGTTAGTCCTCAGGGGACCAGGATTGAGCAAGCCGTCAAGATCCTTTTTTCGGTCACTAACAATCAGGCGGAGTACGAAGCCATGGTGACTGGCTTGCGACTCGCCAAGGAGCTGGCAATCAGAGATATCAGGGCTTTTACCGATTCCATGGTGGCAGCATCTCAGATTCGGGGAGAGTTCGAAGTCCGAGATCCCATCTTGCAGCAATATCTGGTTAAGGTCAAAGGCCTGATCGGGGGGTTCCAATCCTTTCACGTTGAGCACGTGCCCCGAGAACGCAACTCCGAGGCAGACAATCTTGCGAAATACGGCCCTCGGGCTGGGGGAACCGCCATCGAGTTGTTTCGAACATCCATCGAAGAAGGTGAGTTGATGGAGATCGATCAGCGGGCCTCGTGGAGAGATCCGTTCATCGCGTTCCTGGCGACAGGCCGACTACCATCTGACGGGCAAGATCAAAGAAAGTTTCGGTATAAGGCCGCGTACTACTTGCTACAGGACGGCGAACTCTATCGCAAGACCATTTCAGACCCTCTGGCCCGATGCTTGTCAGAGCTCGAGATTCCCCGGGTCCTCGAGGAGATTCACTCGGGAGAGTGCGGTAGTCACTCCGGGACCCGCACCCTGGAGCAAAGGATTCTGAGGCACGGTTACTTCTGGCCGACCATCCGAAAGGACGCAGAGGCCTATTCCAGAAAGTGCTCCCAATGTCAACTCTTCGCGCCCCTCGCGCTCCAGCCGGCTCAGCAGCTTCGCTCGATTACCGCTCCGTGGCCCTTCGCAATTTGGGGAATGGATTTGATCGGCCCGTTCCCTCAAGCTAGCGGGCAAAGGAAGTTTGTTCTGGTAATGGTCGACTACTTTACGAAGTGGATCGAGGCTAAGGCTCTGGCCAGGACCACGTCTCAAATCGTCAAGAACTTCATCTGGGGGGAAATCGCATGCAGGTTCGGGATCCCTCTGGCCATCATCACCGACAATGGGCCGCAGTTCGCCAGCCTGGAACTGGGGGACTTTTGTAAACAGTTGGGAACCGACCTTCGGTTCGCCTCGGTACATCACCCTCGGAGCAATGGGCAAGTAGAAGCCGCGAACAAGCTCATCATCAACTTGCTGAAGAAGAAGATCACCAACCTCAAGGGGAATTGGGCCGAACAGCTCCCTTCCGTCCTCTGAGCCCTCAGGACCACCCCGAACTCAGCCACAGGGGAAACACCCTTCAAGCTATCACACGGGTCCGAGGCACTCATCCCGGTCGAATTTGAGGTGCATAGTCCAAGGGTCATCGCAGCCGAAGACGGAAGCGAGGAATGGCGGCTAGAGAATGAAGAGGCTCAGAGGCTCTCCCTAGATTATGTGGAAGAGCTTCGGGACTTGGCCTCCATGCGCCAGGAAGAAACCAAGAGGCGCATGGCGAGACACTTCGACAAAAACGTCCGCTTGAAGAACTTCCTCGCAGGGGACTTGGTCATGAAGAAGGTGGACGCCGCTGGGCGGGGAGCCGCCGTAGGCAAGCTCCATCCCAACTGGGAAGGACCTTTCATCGTCCAAGAAGCCTTGGCCACAGGAAGCTATTACCTACAAGACCAAGCAGGAGAGCAGCTGCCTGGGACCTGGAGCGGGGATGATTTGAAAAGATTTTATCCGTAGCGGTAACTCATGTATCTATTTCTGTAAACATACTTAATATACAAAGGATGCGGGATTTCATCTCTTTTGTGTTAAATGTGCCTCGAGGCTTCTGAGTGTTTCCATGGTCCGCCTCGTAGTCGACCTCGGGAGGCAGCGGTCGGTTTGTTCCTCATACATAGCCCAGTACGGATGATGGGACGATGCTTCGGGATTTTAAGCGCTCTTATAAGACCGAGCCTCTGCATTGTCGGCCGAGATCAGCTCCTCCCTTGCATGTCGGCCTATGTCTCCCCGAGTGCTTCTCTCTTCCGTCTGGAGGACCTGCGAGGAACAGATCTGCACCCTGATCTCCCGGACTTGAGAAGAGGCCGGCCTCGTAAAACACTCAGAAGGAGAAGATCTCAAGCAAGCAGCAAGACAGGATAACCTGCCAAAGAAAGGGTATGGACGAGCCCGGAGGGAGGTGCGTGGATTCCGAGTGCGTTCGAAAAGGACCCACGATGAACACCACCCCCACCCTAATCGTACCTGGAAGCGACCTTCACTGTCAAATCGGGATACGGGACTCCAACCCGTTCTCACTGAATAGCCTAGTTCGGATGATGGGACGATGCTTCGGGATTTTAAGCGCTCTTGTAAGACCGAGCCTCTACATTGTCGGCCGAGGTCAGCCCCCCCCCCCCCCCCCCCCGTGCAGGCCGGCCTAGGTCTCCCCGAGTGCATCTCTCCTCCGACTAGAGGAATTCTTAGGAACGGGTCTGGACGCCAATCCCCCGATTCGGCAGGGTCAAGAGCATCTCTCCGGAGAGTTTCTTTCTTGTCAAGGTATCTCTGCGATTAATCTCCAAGTTATATAAGGATGCAGGATATTAACCAAGACCTCGAGTTGTGTACAACCCCATATTCGCTGGGTGGGACCCGGGGACACCACTGAGGAATTGGGCTAGCCTCAGGTTAGCCTTGGGTTAACCCTAAGACATACGTGTGAAGTTCTCGTCCCGTAGGAGCTCCCGCCAAGGGCAGGTAAAAGATGGAGAGATCGTCGACCGACCAAGGCGGATAGTCGAGCTCTCGGCAGGAGAGATCGTCGACCGACCAAGGCAGATAGTCGAGCTCTCGGCAGGAGAGATCGTCGACCGACCAACGCAGATAGTCGAGCTCTCGGCAGGAGAGATCGTCGACCGCGGAAGCTTCCACCCTAGCGCAAGCTCCCGCCCAGGGCAGGCGAGAAGGCCCTAAGTAAGCCTTCAGTCGCGATAGATTCAAGACCGTGAAGGGCGCGAACCTCCCTGGCAAGGGGTCTCGCCAAGGTTGGCCCAGTTGGGGGGGTCCAGCGAGAGCCTTCACGGCCGGGGTTCTCGCCAGGTGGGCTCACGTGGTAGGGCCCGGCGCTCGTAAAGGGGATTATTTTATTATTATCCCAAGGTAAAATTATCCAAATGCCCTTGGGATGACAGCGGGATTTGGCTATTGGCAGACCCCTCAGGGGTAGTTCAGTATTTTCAGGTCAAAGGAAGACTATAAAAAGACCCATAGGGGCTCTTTGGAAGGCAAGGCTTTCATTATTCTCCAACTCTAGTGCCTTCTGAGGAGCTCCCAGCCCAGCATTTGGCTTTGGAGGGGAAGCTCTCAGAGATCTTCCGGGTGAGTGGTGGGACCTCCCAGCTGAGGCTTTGGGTCAGTCTTTTGACCTTAGCAGCCAGTCAAGGGTCGAGATAAGAGAGAAGTAGGCGTCGGCTGCATTTTGGTTTGTGAACATTCGTTGGGGTCATTTTTGGCTTCAACAGTTCTGGTGCGGTGAGCGTGGACGCAGTCGGTGTAAGAAAATCTCGAGTTAAGTCCCATGGCAGGAGGCGAAGGTGAAGGATCAGGCGCAGGAGGATCCCCTACCCGGGTGGACGAGGCGACGAAGAAGATGTTTGAGGACTTCAGGCGGGAAGTCATGCAGATGATCAACTTGGCCTTCTCGGCAAGGAACGAGTGGGAGACGCCGTAGGTTCCGGTGGAGGTGGTTCCGCTGCTAGGCGAGAACGCTCCAGGGCAGCGCCCCGGGAAGGAGGTCCCGGTGGAGGCAGGCGAGAGGGACGTAGCCGCACGGGAGCTTTTCCCGGGCCAGCGTCTCGAGAAGGAGCTTCCGGCGGATCTGGGCGAGAAGGAGGCGACGGTGCGAGAACTCTTCCCTGGGCATGGTCTCGCGGATTGGTCCAGCCAACCGAGGTCGCGAGATGTGCCTTCTCGCCAGGCGGGAGGCGAGACCCCCTTTAGTGAGCTCATTGTCTCGGCTCCAGTGCCGGAGGGGTTCCGGGAGCCGGACATGACCTACTACACCGGGAAGGATGACCCGGTTCAGCACGTGCAATGGTTCGAGGACGTGGTGTCCATCAGACAAATGTCAGATGCCTTCAAGTGTAGGCTTTTTGCCATCACTCTGAAAGAGAAGGCTAGGGACTGGTTCCACCAGTTGCCGGCGAGTTCCATCTACAGCTTTGAGGATCTGCGCAGGGGTTTCCTGTTGAGGTTCTCAACTTCGAAAAGGAAGAAGGAGGCTGAATGCCTGTTTGCAGTGAGGCAAGGGCCGGAGGAGACGTTGGGTCACTATGTTGACCGGTTCCAAGAGGAGATTCTCCTGGTCCAGGAGGTCCCGGGGTACGCGCTGATGCTTGCCTTCACCCTGGGGCTGAGACCAGGGTTTTTCAGCATGGAGTTGAAGAGGGTGCCCCCTCTCTCTTTTGAGGAGCTCATGGAGAGGGCGGCGAAGGAGATAGACTTTGAAAGGGCAAACCCTGCGTTTGCAAGGAAGCTGGCCAGGTTGGCCGAGGATGATGTGAGGGAGCCGGTAGTGGGGAAGCAGAGAGAGCAGAGGGAGCAGAGGGAGCAGAGGGAGCCGAGGGAAGATAGAAGAAGGGAAGAGCCCCGAGGGCAGGGGCAACAGCATGGGGGGGGCCAGGGAGCCGAACAACCGACTGGGTTGGAGGCCTCAGGAGGGTCGCTGATACGCCCGTAATGGTCTACGTATTTAAACGCAAGTGCACGTGCCGTGTCAAGTAATAAAAGTGAGTAAGAATCGTCTCCACAGGGAGGTGGTGAATTCAGTGCTTGCAAATACCAGTTAGGCCTTTTCCTTAAATCCAAGTAAGACAAAATTCGTGATTTTCTTAGACTACTAAAATTAAATATAAAGACTTCTAAATGAAATTACTACAGATCTTAGGAACAAAACTTTTTCTTATCAAGGGAGAGATATAATCTTATATTATGATTTCCTAGGTTTAGTATGACGGATAAGTGAATGAATCGTTGTGAAAATGCGTGGTGAGCGTGCCTTGCAACGATCTTAAAATAGATAACCGTATCTCTCGATATCGGCAATCCCTAGTTCTATATTTCCCCTCGGGTGAAATAAGAACCGCTCAAAGAACAAAGACCTAAGTTGCTAACACCAAGAGGAAGTCTCCTTCTCTCTTCAAATGCTATATCAAAATTATGATATGCCACCGCAACTCCTCTCTCGATTTATGAAGCGTAGCATGAAAGTGAAATATTGGCCAAACATTTCAGAGAATAAAGATCATAAATATGATAAAGAACACTCACCAAGAATCCACAACAGAATAAACTAGAAAATATCCATCACACACAACCTAGTAGTCTCATAATACAAGATTAAGGAAGAATTAGTTCATGGCGTTGGAGGAATCACTCAAAATATTGAAATAGATCTTACAAAACATCGCGGTTCACGCTTAATCGCTGCAGGAATTTCTTCCTAGAGTCGCTTCTTCGATCCGTGCGAAGATCTCCTTCTTCTTCCTCTTGCCGGCGCTCTCCAATGGAGGTTTTCTTCCCAAGCCAACCCTAGAAGATGCTCTCCCCCTTAGATCCGAAATTAATGATGAATTAATTTCCTCTAATCAGTTTTTGGCATTAAAAACGTCCATCCTCCCCAAGAGACACAACCTTCCATAATTAAAAATGGTGGGAATTCAAATTTTAAGTTCTGAATTTCGGACAGACACATGTTGCAGTTTCAGAATTGGATGTTGCAGTTTCTGGACAGGCCGAAAATAGAAATTCTGCATCACTCTTCTTAGTTGATTTCCTTAACAAACCTTGCATAAAAACCATAGAATAAGGCTGACTTAGTATCATAATCATTAAAACAACAATTAATCAGATTTATTACCATTTATGCTCTTTTTTTATTAATTAAGAAGTAGAAATAATAGGCAAAGATAACTTCATTTGAGAAGTTATCACACCTCCACACTTAAATTCTTGCTAGTCCCTAGCAAGACACGTTCACAAATAAAAACTTGGGTAAAGGGCAATAAGCAGTGCATGATTCAATGATACTTAAGAATCCAGTGCTTGTCTTGAAAAACCAAATAATCGAGGCACACTCAAAATATTTGCTTTACTAAAATGATAGGTTTGACAATCAAAAGAAATCCAACCATTCACAAATCCATTAGTTAAATGTTGGGTTAGAGCTCAAATAAACATCCTAGTGTGATGTGTGGTAATAAATAATGTACTCAAATGCGATACTTTCCCTTTTTGAACCCCCACATCTACAGGTAATGACAAGCTTAAGCTAAGCAATTAATTTCGCCTTCATATGAGTTAGTAGTTCCAATAAGAACTAGGATATGTTCAAGCTTGGCTTAGCGTTCAGGAATACGATGATTATGAGATGTAGCTCCCTAGTTAATACTCTTAAAGAATCGCCATATTGTGGTGTTTGTTACATTTTTCAAAGACTATCCATAGTAGGGATCTTTCTAAATATAAGTGCACATAACTAGGCCACATGTCACTATGATATTTCTTCTTTCCATTTTTTTTATATCATCACAGTTGGGATCATTCCGAATATGCATTCACATACTCGGGCCACATGTCACTATGACTTTTCTATTTTTTTCCTTACTTTTTTTTATCATAGTTGGGATCATTCTAAGTATGTGTACATATATTCAGGCCGCATATCACTATGAAATTTTTATTTTGTTAGCAACACTCACAATAGGCTACTTCTTAAGACATAACCAGTGGGAACATATGAAATTTAGTCATGGGGTGATGTGTAACAAATGGTTCAAGCTCAACTAATGACGTGATTGATCAAAAAGTTAGGACGAACTAACTATCCTCATATTTTGGTGTACATCATTTACTTCGCTCTTACTCACCACTCCCCATTGGATGTAGAGGACAATGTAGGAAAGCATGCAATGGACGTACATCAAAATTTTAGTGCACGAAAACATATGCTTAAATGAGCTCAGTCAAACCAACATCCTTCTAGCTTCACATTCATTAGTTGGGTTCTTAAGATTGACGTGCCCTACCGATCATTGAATAACTCTAGAGTAGCCCATAGACTAATCAAGAACAACAGTAAGTATCATTGAATTCATATTTAAAGTAACCCTTACCCAGTGTGTAAGGGTGTTGCAGTTTCTGGACAGGCCGAAAATAGAAATTCTGCATCACTCTTCTTAGTTGATTTCCTTAACAAACCTTGCATAAAAACCATAGAATAAGGCTGACTTAGTATCATAATCATTAAAACAACAATTAATCAGATTTATTACCATTTATGCTCTTTTTTTATTAATTAAGAAGTAGAAATAATAGGCAAAGATAACTTCATTTGAGAAGTTATCAGTCGCCCACAGGGCCAAGGAGGGCTTCAGGGAAGAGATAACTTCCGGGAGCAAAGAAGGCTGGAGCAGGGAGGATGACGACAAGGACCAAGGGGTCATTTCCCACCGCCGCAGGAGGCCATGGAGGTGGGAAGAGGAAGAGGAGGAAGAATCCGGGGAGCCGGAAGAAGGGGAGGAGGAGAAGGAAGAGGGGGCAGGGTGGCGTTGCCCTATTGTGACCTCCATCAGGAGGAAGGTCACGCAACGGCCACCTGCCCAGAGTTTCTGGAGATGAGAGGGGCCGGAAGACAAGACCCGCCGGTAAGGATCGTCGAAGTACAGCGAGAAGAGGCTGAGGACAGGTGTGAAGACAGGGTAGACGTGGGGACCCGAGGAGGGATCGGAGTGATCCATGGGGGAGTGGGGATCGAGGCAACCCGTAAGGGGAGCCTTCAAACCATGTTCCGCCGAGGGGTCGCCTCAACCTCCCTGGCTCCCCCCCCAGAGGAGAAGATCACCTTCTCATCCGCGGATATGCCAGACTACGAGGATCCGTTCTGCGACGCGCTTGTGATCCAGACAGCGATAGAAAACTATACCGTCTCCCGGATACTGGTGGACAATGGGAGCTCGGTGAATGTGATCTTCAAGAAGGCCTTCGATGAGATGAGGGTGGAAGGAAAAAGGGTCTTGGCTTCTGATGGACCGCTTTTTGGCTTCTCCGGAGAAAGGAAAGAAGTGGAAGGGGGAGTGGGCCTGTATGTGAGGCTTGGGGGCGTCTCACGGAACTGTCGGTTCGTGATCGTGGACGCCCCGAGTAGTTACAATGCCATCTTTGGACGTCCCCTCATCAGCGCCTTTCGCTGCGTACCCTCCTCATACCACCAATGCCTCAAGTTCAACAATGAAGGAGTGCAGGTTAGGATCAGGGGGGATCCGAAGATGGCAAGGCAGTGCTATGTGACGGCGGTTAATACCGTGTCATGGATGGCGGAGGCAGAGGAGTTGGAGGAAGAGATGGCTGAGCAGGAAGGGGTTGAGAAAGGGGAGATAAGCCTGGGAGAGGCGATGGAGGTTGTTGAGGAGTTGGCAGAGGTGGAGGAGATCAGCCTAGAAGAGGCGAGAGTAGTGATGGATGAAGAAGAGCAGAGGCAGGAGGAGAGCCTGGAGGAGGCAATGGAAGTTGTTGAGGTTGGGGGAGAGGAGCTCGAGCTTGAGCAGGAAGAGGCGAGGGTAAGTTGGGAGCGGTCGGGGCTGGAGCCAGCCGAAGAAGTGGTGGAGATGGAGGTGCTTGCAAGAGCGGGGAGGTGCAAAGGATTCGGATCAGCGGAGGCTTGAGCCTCGAGGATCAGGAGCGGATGCGAGCCTGCATCCAAAGCAACGTCGACATCTTCGCCTGGAACGCGGCAGACATGCCAGGCATTGACGCGGACGTGGCCTGTCATCGCTTGAACCTGGATCCCAGAGCCCGCCCCATACGCCAAAAGATGAGGGCCATCGCCACCAAGCTAGAAGCCCCCATCCGAGAGGAGGTCAAAAAGCTCCTGGACGCAGGCTTCATCTCAGAGATCCAGTATCCAGGCTGGATCTCCAACGTGGTAATGGTAAAGAAGGGAGGAGGAAAATGGCGCATGTGTATTGATTTTTCCTTATTAAATAAATCATGTCCCAAGGATTGCTACCCCTTGCCTCGAATCGACGCGCTGGTTGACTCAGCCGTTGGTTTTTCTCTTATGAGTTTTTTAGATGCATTTTCAGGTTACCATCAGATCCGGATGCACCCTCCTGATGTCAAGGATGTTTCCTTCATCACGAGAGAGGGATGCTTCAGCTATAAGATGATGCCCTTCGGGTTGAAGAACGCAGGGGCAACGTACCAACGCATGATGGATCGAATCTTTCGAGATCAAAGGGGAAGGAACCTGGAGGTCTACGTGGACGACCTCATGGTCAAGAGCAAGTGTGTTGATTCCCACTTGCAGGACTTGGAGGAAACGTTTGCCACCCTGCGAAGGTTCAAGATGAGGTTGAATCCCTTGAAGTGCGTCTTCGGGGCTAGTCGCGGGAAATTCCTCGGACACCTCTTGACTCCCGCGGGGGTAGAACCTAACCCCGATAAGGTTAAGGCTATTCTGGACCTGGAATCACCTCGTAGTGCCAAAGAAGTCCAGCGCTTGACCGGGAAGTTGGCCGGGCTAAGCAGGTTCCTCTCTCGGTCAGGGGATAGGTGTTCCTCTTTCTTCAAAGTACTTCGTGGTAACCAAGTGTTCGAATGGACGGCCGAATGTGAAGAGGCATTTCAAGGGCTGAAGAGGCAACTCTCCCAAGCTCCGTTACTTCAAAGCCCGAAGGAAGGGGAGGACCTAGCCTTGTATCTCGGGGTGGGGGTAGAGGCAGTGAGCTCCGTCTTGGTTAGGGAGGAGGGGAAGAAACAGTTGCCCGTCTATTATGTAAGCTGAATCTTAAAAAAGGCGGAGATCCGATACCCCATCCTGGAGAAGCTAGCGTATGCTTTGGTCATCTCAGCTAGGAAGCTTCGCCCTTACTTTCAAGCACACTCGATTAGGGTGGTAACCGACCATCCCCTTCGCAAGGTTTTGGAGGGGGTGGAACATTCAGGAAGGTTGGCAAAGTGGTCCATCGAGCTAAGCGAGTTCGACATTTCTTTCGTCCCAAGGCTCTCCATCAAAGCCCAGGCCGTAGCGGATTTTCTGGCGGACTATGTTACCGAGGCCGAGGTTGAAGAACCAAGGCCGCAAGAAGTGTGGAAGATGGTGGTCGACGGGGCCTCAAGAAGGCACTCCCTGGGAGGAGGTGTGGTGTTGGTAAGCCCTCAGGGAGTTACCATAGAGCAAGCGGTGACTTTCCATTTCCCTGTAACCAATAACCAAGCGGAGTATGAGGCTGTGATCGCTGGCCTTCGCTTGGCAAAGGAGCTGGAAATCCAGGATGTGGAGGCCTTCACCGACTCAATGGTGGTAGCATCACAGATCCGAGGCGAGTTTGTGGCCCGGTAGCCTACCCTCGCAAGATATTTATCAAAGGTAAGAACTATTATTGGAGGTTTCCGTTCTTTTTCTATTCAACATGTTCCCAGGGAGGAGAGCATGGCAGCTGACCGATTAGCGAAGTTCGGGCCTCGGGGTGGAGGTACCCTAACCGAACTATTTCGGCCAGCCATTGAAGAGGGGGAGGTGATGGAGGTGAATTGGCGGTCCTCATGGGTAGATCCGTTGGTGACCTTCTTGACCACAGGAGAACTGTCGGAAGAAGTCAAGGATGCAAAGAGCTTCAGGCACAAGGCGGCTCATTACCTGATGCTGGAGGGGAGCTTGCATCGGAAGATGTTGTCAGGACTCCTCGCGAGATGCGTAACCAAGGAGAAAGTCCCGAGGATCTTGGAAGAGGTGCATTCTGGAGAATGCGGCAGTCATTCAGGGGGAAGGACATTGGAAGCAAGGGTGATAAGGCAAGGATATTTCTGGCGGACCTTAAGGAAGGATACAGCTGAATTCGCAAGGAGGTGTCGGAAGTGCCAAGTACATGCTCCTCTCCAGCTCTTGCCCGCGCAAAGGCTTCGAAGCATCACGGCGCCATGGCCCTTCGCCATTTGGGGAATGGACCTGGTTGGACCCTTTCCTCCAGCTAGCGGGTAGAGGAGGTTCCTCCTAGTTATGATTGACTACTTCTCCAAATGGTTGGAGATCAAGCCGTTAGCCAAGGTAACCTCCCAGGTCATCAGAAACTTCGTTTGGGGGGAAATCATTTGCAGGCACGGATTGCCCCAAGCGATAGTGACGGACAACAGTCCTCAGTTTGCCAGTGAAGAATTCATCAGTTTCTGCACCCAGTTGGGGATTGACCTCAGGTTCGCCTCTGTCCATCACCCTCGGAGCAATGGCCAGGTGGAGGCGGCAAACAAAGTCATCGTCAACTTGCTCAAAAAGAAGGTGGAAAACCTGAAGGGCAGCTGGGTGGAACAGCTCCCTTCCGTCCTGTGGGCCTTGCGAACAACTCCGAACACGGCCACAGGAGAGACCCCCTTCAAGCTCTCTCATGGGTGTGAGGCTGTCCTCCCGGTGGAGTTCGAGGTTCGGTCCCCAAGGGTCGCGGCCGCAGTTGAGGGAAGCGAAGCTTGGAGGTTGGAGAATGAGGAAGGGTTGCGCCTCTCATTAGATCTGGTGGAAGAGCTGCGAGATGTTGCCGCCATCAGGCAAGAAGAAATAAAACGGCGAATGGCTCGGTACTTCGATAAGCACATCAGAGTCAAGCAATTCGCCGAGGGGGATCTAGTACTGAAAAAGGTCGACGCTGCAGGAAGGTCGGCCGCGGTTGGTAAGCTCAACCCTAGCTGGGAAGGGCCTTATATAGTAGAGAAGGCTCTGGTTAACGGAGGCTACTATCTCCAGGATGCGGAGGGAAGGACCTTGAGTCACACCTGGAGTGGTGACGATCTGAAGCGCTTCTACCCATAAGAGGGGAAGAAGGATTGTAATGTTGTAAATAACTATTGCATTTTCAATAAGTCTATTTCAGAATAATGACTATCTCTGAGTAGGCAATCTTTATGTTTTTTGTTTTAACCGGCTATGACTCCTCATCTCAATGATAGAACATGCCTGGTTGAAGGAATCTTCATCGGCACCCCGAGCTCGGCTCGGCCCCAGGTAGACCCGCTGCGCAGGCTCTCATCAAGCTGGCAGGTCCGAAGGCTCGCCTGTGGGGGAAAGGTTGGCTCTTGTGATACTTTGTTCTTAGCCACTTCTACGGCACCCCGAGCTCGGCTCGGCCCCAGGTAGACCCGCTGCGCAGGCTCTCATCAAGCTGGCAGGTCCGAAGGCTCGCCTGTGGGGGAAAGGTTGGCTCTTGTGATACTTTGTTCTTAGCCACTTCTACGGCACCCCGAGCTCGGCTCGGCCCCAGGTAGACCCGCTGCGCAGGCTCTCATCAAGCTGGCAGGTCCGAAGGCTCGCCTGTGGGGAAAGGTTGGCTCTTGTGATACTTTGTTCTTAGCCACTTCTACGGCACCCCGAGCTCGGCTCGGCCCCAGGTAGACCCGCTGCGCAGGCTCTCATCAAGCTGGCAGGTCCGAAGGCTCGCCTGTGGGGGAAAGGTTGGCTCTTGTGATACTTTGTTCTTAGCCACTTCTACGGCACCCCGAGCTCGGCTCGGCCCCAGGTACACCCGCTGCGCAGGCTCTCATCAAGCTGGCAGGTCCGAAGGCTCGCCTGTGGGGGAAAGGTTGGCTCTTGTGATACTTTGTTCTTAGCCACTTCTACGGCACCCCGAGCTCGGCTCGGCCCCAGGTAGACCCGCAGCACAGGCTCTCATCAAGCTGGCAGGTCCGAAGGCTCGCCTGTGGGGGAAAGGCTGGCTCTTGTGATACTCTGTTCTTAGCCACTTCTACGACACCCCGAGCTCGGCTCGGCCCCAGGTAGACCCGCTGCGCAGGCTCTCATCAAGCTGGCAGGTCCGAAGGCTCGCCTGTGGGGGAAAGGTTGGCTCTTGTGATACTTTGTTCTTAGCCACTTCTACGGCACCCCGAGCTCGGCTCGGCCCCAGGTAGACCCGCTGCGCAGGCTCTCATCAAGCTGGCAGGTCCGAAGGCTCGCCTGTGGGGGAAAGGTTGGCTCTTGTGATACTTTATTCTTAGCCACTTCTTCGGCACCCCGAGCTCGGCTCGGCCCCAGGTAGACCCGCTGCGCAGGCTCTCATCAAGCTGGCAGGTCCGAAGGCTCGCCTGTGGGGGAAAGGCTGGCTCTTGTGATACTCTATTCTTAGCCACTTCTACGACACCCCAAGCTCGGCTCGGCCCCAGGTAGACCCGCTGCGCAGGCTCTCATCAAGCTGGCAGGTCCGAAGGCTCGCCTGTGGGGGAAAGGTTGGCTCTTGTGATACTTTGTTCTTAGCCACTTCTACGGCACCCCGAGCTCGGCTCGGCCCCAGGTAGACCCGCTGCGCAGGCTCTCATCAAGCTGGCAGGTCCGAAGGCTCGCCTGTGGGAGAAAGGTTGGCTCTTGTGATACTTTGTTCTTAGCCACTTCTACGGCACCCCGAGCTCGGCTCGGCCCCAGGTAGACCCGCTGCGCAGGCTCTCATCAAGCTGGCAGGTCCGAAGGCTCGCCTGTGGGGGAAAGGTTGGCTCTTGTGATACTTTGTTCTTAGCCACTTCTACGGCACCCCGAGCTCGGCTCGGCCCCAGGTAGACCCGCTGCGCAGGCTCTCATCAAGCTGGCAGGTCCGAAGGCTCACCTGTGGGGGAAAGGCTGGCTCTTGTGATACTCTGTTCTTAGCCACTTCTACGACACCCCGAGCTCGGCTCGGCCCCAGGTAGACCCGCTGCGCAGGCTCTCATCAAGCTGGCAGGTCCGAAGGCTCGCCTGTGGGGGAAAGGTTGGCTCTTGTGATACTTTGTTCTTAGCCACTTCTACGGCACCCCGAGCTCGGCTCGGCCCCAGGTAGACCCGCTGCGCAGGCTCTCATCAAGCTGGCAGGTCCGAAGGCTCGCCTGTGGGGGAAAGGTTGGCTCTTGTGATACTTTGTTCTTAGCCACTTCTACGGCACTCCGAGCTCGGCTCGGCCCCAGGTAGACCCGCTGCGCAGGCTCTCATCAAGCTGGCAGGTCCGAAGGCTCGCCTATGGGGGAAAGGCTGGCTCTTGTGATACTCTGTTCTTAGCCACTTCTACGACACCCCGAGCTCGGCTCGGCCCCAGGTAGACCCGCTGCGCAGGCTCTCATCAAGCTGGCAGGTCCGAAGGCTCGCCTGTGGGGGAAAGGCTGGCTCTTGTGATACTCTGTTCTTAGCCACTTCTACGACACCCCGAGCTCGGCTCGGCCCCAGGTAGACCCGCTGCGCAGGCTCTCATCAAGCTGGCAGGTCCGAAGGCTCGCCTGTGGGGGAAAGGTTGGCTCTTGTGATACTTTGTTCTTAGCCACTTCTACGACACCCCGAGCTCGGCTCGGCCCCAGGTAGACCCGCTGCGCAGGCTCTCATCAAGCTGGCAGGTCCGAAGGCTCGCATGTGGGGGAAAGGCTGGCTCTTGTGATACCCTGTTCTTAGCCACTTCTACGACACCCCGAGCTCGGCTCGGCCCCAGGTAGACCCGCTGCGCAGGCTCTCATCAAGCTGGCAGGTCCGAAGGCTCGCCTGTGGGGGAAAGGTTGGCTCTTGTGATACTTTGTTCTTAGCCACTTCTATGACACCCCGAGCTCGGCTCGGCCCCAGGTAGACCCGCTGCGCAGGCTCTCATCAAGCTGGCAGGTCCGAAGGCTCGCCTGTGGGGGAAAGGCTGGCTCTTGTGATACCCTATTCTTAGCCACTTCTACGACACCCCGAGCTCGGCTCGGCCCCAGGTTGACCCGCTGCGCAGGCTCCCATCAAGCTGGCAGGTCCGAAGGCTCGCCTGCGGGGGATAGGTGGAGTCCTTGACTTTTTGATCCTTGGTCCTTGGTTGGTAGTTACTACGTTACAACGAGCTCGGCTCGAACCCCGGTAGACCCGCTGCGCAGGCTCCCTTATAAGCTAGCAGGTCCGACGGCTCGCCGGTGGGGTAGGGGTTTAATTGGTCGGAAAAATATGTGAGCAGGGCCCTGGCCTAGACCGGAGGCAAGGCCCTAAAGGTCTCGGCTCAGAGGTCTCAGCCAGTAAAGGCCTCGGTTTGGAGGTCTCGGCCAGCAAGGGTCTCGGCTCAAAGGTCTCGGCCAGTAAAGGTCTCGGTCAAAGGGGGGGTTCTCGCAAGAGGAGGCTCCCGACAGACCTGAGCAGGACAACTTAATTGACGACGCGAGGTTCCCGCCTAACGGATTCCTAAGAGGTTATCCTAAAGAGACTAAGGGCCTCGGCGGAAGCTCGCGCGGAAGCCATTCGGCAGAACAGTATACTTTCAAGCACACACTGAAAATGAAAGATGAAACATTACTTTACATAAAATTAATTACAAAAGTTGGAGCCTCTCGCTCATTACAAAAGAAACAAAAAGAAAGAAGAAGTTTAGGGGGACGCGCTGTAGCTCCCGCTGGTGCTCTCGCTTGAACCATCGCCTGAGCTCTCTTTAGATGTCTCGCCAGCGGCGGTAGAAGTCCTCGGGATGTCTGAGGGAGGCGAGTCCGGCGCGCCCGGAGGTTTGGGAACTGGATCGTAGAGCCAAGGAAGAAGTTGGCGAGCGTCGATGGTCGCGCCGTCCTCCCGAAGCAGCTTGACGTCTCTGTAAGAAACGAACTAGAAACAAGCCGGAACGGGTATAACTGAAATTTTATTATCAGAAAAAGGTATCTATTACAAAGGTATGGCCTCCCTTATATAGAATGGAGGAGATGGGAGAGAATACAAATACCCAATGTGGGACTAAAAATACAAAAGACAACATCTACAAAGTTAACCGCCAAACCGCCAAGCAGACCGCCTAACCGTGCGGTTAGTAGGAACTAACCGCCCGGTCACTACCAGAGAACACTCAGCCGACCATCACGATCCCAGAGACTAGCCGGCAGACCGCCTGGCTACCAAACCGCCAGACCGCCAGACTGCCCGGCTACCAAACCGCCAGATTAGCCGGGCTGACCGCCCGGCTACCAGACCGCCAGTCCTAGCCGCCTGTCCGCCCAGGTCTATACAGCAATACTCCCCCTCAAGCTGGAGCATAGATGTCAATCATGCCTAGCTTGCTGCAAATGTGGAAGAAAGAGGCGGACACAGGTTTTGTGAATATATCTGCCAGCTCTTTCTCCGAGGTAACAAACGGAGTGCAAATCTGGTTCTTCAACACTTCTTCCCGAATGAAGTGACAATCAACCTCTATGTGCTTTGTTCGCTCATGGAATACCGGATTTTTGGAAATGTAGATCGCGGCCTTGTTGTCACAGAACATGGGAAGAGGATAGTTATAGACCTCTCCTAGATCCAGCATGAGAGCCCGCAACCATTTCAACTCACACGTGGTTGATGTCATGCTACGATATTCTGCTTCCGCACTAGACCTGGAGACGACTGACTGCTTCTTGCTCTTCCAGCTAACCAAGTTTCCTCCAACAAATGTGCAAAATCCGGAAGTCGACTTGCGATCCCCTTTGTCGTCCGCATAGCTAGCGTCGGAGTACGCTTCGACTCTTAGGTGACCGTTTTTCTGAAAGAGAAGACCTTTCCCAGGTGCGGACTTCACATACTCCAATATCCTTAGAGCAGATTGAAGATGACATTCCCTAGGCGACTGCATAAACTGGCTGACCTTTCCCACTGCATAGGAGATGTCTGGTCTGGTCACCGTAAGGTAGATGAGTTTGCCAACCAGACGCCGATACCTCGTAGTATCCAATAGAGGAGGTGATTCGTCTGTCCATGTCTTGTCTTCTCCAGGAGCCATGGGACACCGGGCAGGTTTAGCACCCGTCAATCCTGCCTCTTTCAACAAATCAAGAGCATACTTCCGTTGGGAGAGAACCAAGGAACACGGTTTCCGAGAGATTTCAATTCCCAAGAAGTATTTTGGAGAACCCATATCCTTCATGACTAGGTGTTGGCGGAGATGGACCTTCGTCAAGGCTACACCAGCTTGATCGTCGCCAGTAAGAAGAATATCGTCCACATAAACAGCTAGCACAACCAGACCCGAAGATGTCTTGCGAATGAACAAGGAGTGATCAGCCGAACTCCTGGTGAAACCAATAGCCCCAACGATGCTACTGAACTTATCGAACCACGCCCTGGGACTTTGCTTTAGGCCATAGATGGCCTTCTTTAACCGGCATACTTGAGTCTCCCCCTGAGCAACATACCCAGGAGGTTGCTCCATGTAGACGTCCTCGTGAAGGTCACCATAGAGGAAGGCATTCTTGACGTCCAACTGCGAAATAGGCCAATCCTTGTTGACCGCCACCGATAAAAGGACCCGAATGGTGCTGAGGCGAGCAACTGGCGAGAACGTGTCAAAGTAATCAACACCATAGGTCTGAGTAAACCCTTTTGCAACAAGACGGGCTTTGTACCGGTCCACACTGCCATCAGGACGGAACTTGACGACAAACACCCAGCGACAACCAACCACATCCGTGCCAAAAGGAGGAGGCACAAGGGTCCAAGTGCCCCGGTCAGAGAGAGTAGCAATCTCGTCATCCATGGCAGCCTTCCAGTGAGGAATATCAAGGGCTTCCTGGTAGGTGCGAGGGGTGGTAGTCGCGGAGATGGCTAGGGCGAAGTCCCTGCGAGAAGGTGTTAGCCGATCATAAGAAATAACAGCTGCCAGCGAGTGCTGGGTGCACGTCCGAACCCCTTTGCGAAGGGCAATGGGCAGCTCCAGGTCCTCGAGTTCCTCAGTCGCCGGTGCATCCGTGGCGGAGATCGCTGGCCCGGGAGGAGAGAGAGACGGCCGAGGGGACGAGGGAGAAGGATCATGATCAAGAGAAGGAGCGGCTGGTGGAGGTGGGGATGGAGGAAGCTCAAGAGGAGTGGATGTGGTGGAGAGAATGGGAGGAGAGGTCGAGTCAGTAGGAAGAAGAGGGAGGTTCGATCCATCGACCTGTGGGAGATCAGAAGAGAAGTAGGCGGCATTCTCAAAGAATGTCACATCCGCCGAGACGAACTGCCTGCGATGAACAGGGTCAAAGCAGCAGTAACCTTTTTGAGTTGTGGAGTAACCCAAAAAGATACACTTCGTAGCACGAGGGGACAATTTGTCGCGAGTTGCGGCAGGGCTATGAACGAAGGCAGTGCACCCAAAAATGCGGAGTGGTAAGGGAAATGGGTCCTTGGTGGGATAGAGGATGGAAAATGGGGTTTTGCCTTTGAGGACGGTAGAGGGAATGCGATTGATGAGGTAGCAGGAGATGAGGACCGCGTAGCCCCAATAGCTACGAGGAACCTGCATCTGCGTCATGAGAGTGCGAGCTACATCTAGGAGGTGACGGTTTTTACGTTCCGCCACCCCATTTTGCTGGGAGGTATAGACGCAGCTAGTCTGATGAATGATGCCATGTTGCGTACAGAAAGAAGCAAAATCACTACTCAGATATTCTTTTGCATTATCAGAGCGAAAAAGTTTGACAGAGGCATCAAATTGATTTTTAATCATATAATAAAATGAAGTCCATATAGAAAAAAGTTCGGAGCGATCCTTTAATAGATACACCCACGTACAGCGAGAATAATCATCAATAAAGGTTACAAAATAGGAACTTCCACGCCCGATGGTGAGGGTAGGGGAAGGTCCCCAAACATCCGAGTGAATAAGGTCGAAGGGCTTGGAAGAGCCACGACCTTGCTTAGGAGGAAAGGGGGAACGGTGATGCTTGCCCAGTTGACAAGCATCACAGTTGAGAGGAGAGTCCTGCTGAGGGAGGTGAGGAAACAGCTGGTGGATGAGACGCGAGGGAGGATGCCCCAGGCGAAGGTGCCACTGAAGAAGATCTGTAGAAGCGGGAGAGAAGACGGTAAGGTCGTGGCTCTTCCAAACGATCCCAGAGAACACTCAGCCGACCATCACGATCCCAGAGACTAGCCGGCAGACCGCCTGGCTACCAAACCGCCAGACCGCCAGACTGCCCGGCTACCAAACCGCCAGATTAGCCGGGCTGACCGCCCGGCTACCAGACCGCCAGTCCTAGCCGCCTGTCCGCCCAGGTCTATACAGCAACAGTCTCGCAGCATCTCGAGCGTCAGCTTGATGGTTGCCTGAGCGTTGGCTTGGAGCAGCTTGTCAACGTCATACTCCGAGAGGTAACGACTCCGCAGCCTCGCATCTAGCTCCGGAGGCGGGACCTTCGCCAGCTCTGCGCGAAGCTGTTCCCTCAAGAGGACGCTCTCGCAGCGCGCGTTGGCCAGCTCTGCGCGAAGCTCCCTGACTTGGGCAGAATCCTGTGAAAAAAGAAGAGGAGTTCAGTCTGGAAACATCGCACCATCATAACTTTGAAAAACGAAAGCAAGGGTTCGGGAGGGTCTCGCTTACCTCAGTCGCGGGGCGTAGAGACAGCGCCAGTCGAGCATCCGCAAGCTCTTGTTGAGCTTTCGCGAGTTCTTCTCCCGCGGTGTGCGCTCGAGCCATCGCGTCCTCCCTCGCCTTGCGCATATCGGTGAAATTCTTGTCAAGGGTGATGCTTCGGCGCGCACACATATGCGCAAGCTCGAACCCGCGCAATAGAGCCCGGATGGCATCGAAGGCTATAAGGCGGGTGGACATCTGGTCAAATACGCTGGCATCCTCCCGGCTGTAAAGGCCGTATCCAAGCGAGAAGGCCTCGCCAGTCACATCTTCCCCCTCCGCCCAGCTGGGAAGGAGCGTCATAACTTTGATCAAGTTCGACTCAGGGTCCCATTCCATCTGAGGCTTCCCCTCCGCGTCGACGTACTTCACGCCGAAGCCAAAGTTCCTGTGCCCACTCGGCACCTCCTGGGGCGGGGCACTGGCAGAGGTTTCGGCGGCGACCACTCCTCCCCCAGCCTCGATCGCGTCCGATGGGTTCCCGGTAGAAGCCTCGGCGCGGCTCTTGGCGGCGGCATCCATCTCGCTGGCCATCTGAAGGATCGCTTCAAAGGACCTGCCCTCGGGAGGAGGTTGGACAGGCGAGACGGCCGGGGCTTTCCCCTTCTCAAGAGCAGAAGGTTTGGGCCTCTTCAGCGTTCGGAGAGGAGGAAGGGTGACCTTCCGCTTCTTGGCCGGTGGCGGCATGGGAGGGGCTGGATCTTTTCGGCAGGCGCTGGCGCTAGCTTCCGCGAGCGCAAGGGAGCCTCTCGCGGCCAGACCCTCGACACCCCGGACTTCAGCAAAGGGCTGGCGCAGAGGGACCTCCCGCTCTCCTGCAAAGTTAAAGCACTTCAGCGCAAGAAAATCTTTGATAAAAGAGGGAATCTGAGGCGAGACCGTACCTTCGCCCGAGTGAACGAGTGGGAGGGAGTCGACGTCCCGCCTGAGGTAGGGAACGTCGAACTCCTTGGTTCCGAAGAATTCCAGGATTGCGCTCTCGCGCGATCCCAGAGCAGGCGGTTTGTAGGTCGCGTCCTCGTACTGAACGGGCTGAAGCGGGATGTTGCCGAAGTCTCCGCTGACGTAGACGAATTTCTCGCCCCAATGATGGTGCTTATTGGCGAGACCGGTAACCTCGAGCAGTTGCCCGGAGAAAAAAACTACCCCCCCCCCTTGGCGCGGAAGTTAAATAGCTTCCGGAAGATGGGCAGACTAAACTCGATCCTCTCGGATCGCATATAGCATATGAATGCTATAAGTATCGCGACTGAGTTCGGGTTTAGCTGGGCGGGAACCACCCCATAATAACGAAGAGCTAACCGAACCTCCGGCCAAAGGGGGAGGCGGAAGCCCACCTCGAAATGCTCGAGGGGGATGGCAAGCTCTCCCGCCCTCGGAGTATTCACCCTATCGTGATTCCCCGGGTTCCGCGCCGAGAAGCCGGCGGGAATATAGCGGTCAACGATCAGGTTATACTCGTCTAGGGTGAGCTTGCAGGAAGGGAAGAGGTGTTTTTGAAAAGCTTCCGCGCAGTGGGCGCGACCCTTGCTCTCGCCAGGCATGGTTTGTTTGTGAGTAAGAGCGAGAGCTGAAGAGGGGTCGAAGCGGGAGCAAGAACGCGAAAGCAAGGAGGGAAGGCTGAGGTTCCGGATCGAAGAAGTAAATGCGGTTGGTAGACTTCTCTATTTATAGGGAATCGTAATCATCATGAATTCATCCGACAGAGAGAGAAAGTGACAGCGGAGTACAGCTGTCAGAATCCGGGCTAACGGCGCCTCGATTTTCCCCCTCGGGATGGCAGCGGTCAACGGTCGTTTCGGGTTTCGACGCGACTATCTGGATTGGCGCAAGCCTCCTAGATTGGCGCAAGCCTCCTAGGTTGACGCAAACCTCCTAGATTGGCGCAAGCATCCTAGATTGGTGTAAGCGTCTTAATTAAAAAGCCTCGCAGAGCAATAAAAAGAAAAAGAAAAGAGAGACATGGGTAGAAGCGAGATCCTCGCTAGCGCAAGCTGGATAAAACTTAATTAGTAATAATGTTTATTACAGATACATTGATAAAAGAGATACATTGAGATTCAAAGCGGGAGGGCTAATAGGGCTTCCAGCTCCATCGTCCTCGCACTCGCCGCCTATTCTTGGGGGCGCCAACGGGTTGAAGTAAGATGATAGGGTGGTACACCCAAGGTTGATCCGCCTGGCGTGATCCCGGATCTGCGAGATGCACCTCCCTGGCGAAGACTCGGCAGAAGGCCCTCCCGGGCGATCAGTCTCGCCCAAGAAGAAATCCCGCTCCAGAGCCTCCAGCCTTTGCTCCACGGATTCGCGGAATGCTTTCGCCGCGGCAGTATGGGCACGGTCTCGCCGGATAAGCTTGGCCAAAATGACCGAGATCTTCCTCCTTCTCCCCTTCGCGCTCCCAGCGCTGTTCAAGGTTTCTTCTATCTCGCCAGACGAGGGGAGGGGGGACTCTTCTTCTTCTTCTTCTTCCTCTTCTTCTCCTTCCTCGTTGACTCCCGACCACAAGCCAGGATCACCTGCGAAAGAAACACACACGAATCTTGGTCAAGGCATGACAATCAACAGTCCAGAAAAGTTTTCGCATACCTGCGGCCGGGCGAGAACCGTCAACCAAAGTTGGACGAGAAGGCCTGGCCCCTCCATTGGTTCCATAAAGGAGGTGAAGAGGCTTGCCCAGCCCCGGGCGAAAGGGCTCGCGCACGATAATCCCGGCCTGGCCGGAAGCAGGAGGGGAGTTGTCTTCTCTCAAGGGACGATCAGCATCCTTGAGAGTAGCGGAAGGTTTAGAAGCCGCCCCTCCCGCCTGCAGGATAGGATTGGCCACCGCAGGAGGCACTTCAACGGTTCTCGCTTCATCTTCCTGGGTGGTTAGACCCGGGTCGGCGGGAGTTGGCACTGCGAGAAGACGGTTCAGAAAAGAAAGGGTCGGGTTGAAATATTGACAAGGGAAAATGTACCTATCGTTCCGGTTTCGGCCGGAAGAATCCTCTCCGAGACCCGCGTTTGATCCTTGGGTGAATGAGCGGGCAGGTTCGAAGAACTTGGCGGGATCTCGGTGCCATCGTTAGGAGCGAATTCCTGCGAAAGCTTACGTTAACTGTCGGATCCAGTGCACAATCAGCTCGATAGGAACGGTTGAAAGGCTTACCTTCTGCGGAGAAGGATCCCCCGCAGGATTGGGAGTGGGGGAAGGAGGATCCCTGTTCTCGCGAGAAAGGTCCCGCCGGACCACCTTCGCCCTTTTCTTTTCCTTCTTCTTCGGCTCGGAAGGCCCGGCGGTTGAAGTCTTTCTCGCTAACCATGGAGCCACCGCCGCACAGTTAGCCAAGGCCCGCGCTTGGGCAGGGGCTAACCGGTCTTGGAGGTCTTGCGGAAGCGGTTTGGCGGCACGTTTGGGATGCATGGTAAGCTCGCGCAAAAATCCCTGAGGTGAGAGCTCAGTTGGAAAACCGTACTTCAAGGACAGGGCGTATGGACGCCTATCAGTGCATATTTATAGCCGCAGTGGGGCCCCCCAGAAGATTCCCTCGGTAGGCGGGCACGTGTCCAGCGAATATTTCGGGGGTTGGACTTGTCTTGTCGAGCGCAGGGCTAGCTCGAAAAGAGCGGGGATTGTGTACAACCCCATATTCGCTGGGTGGGACCCGGGGACACCACTGAGGAATTGGGTGTAACGGCCTCCCCAGCACCATGCTCGCAAGGACGGCCGCCGGCACCCCCAGCACCACGCTCGAAAGGGTTCAGCCTAACCAGGTCTGCAGACCATGCACCCCAACCCCTCTCCCTCCACAGGCGGGTTGTTGGTGGCCGTAGCCCCCCTTAGATGAGTCAAACTCGATAGTCAAGCCCGCACTACGGGGACTTCCCAGGAGGTCACCCATCCCAGTACTACTCCAGCCCGAGCACGCTTAACTATGGAGTTCTTTCAACTCTCAAGACCAAGTGGCTAAGTGGAGTGGGAGATATGTTGATGTTCAGGAGGTTGCGAGTTCGATTCCGGGCTACTATATTTTTTTTTGTAACGGTCCAGGCCCGCCAACCCCGCGGGACCCAGCTGGCACCGCCGGCCCACCAGTAGTCCATACCCGGGCCCACTACTGGCAGTAAGCCTATCACATTCAAGCCTGCAGGCCAATGCACCCCAACCCCTCTCCATCCAGGCGGGTTGTTGGTGGCCGTATCCCCCCTTAGATGAGTCAAACTCGATAGTCAAGCCCGCACTACGGGGACTTCCCAGGAGGTCACCCATCCCAGTACTACTCCAGCCCGAGCACGCTTAACTATGGAGTTCTTTCAACTCTCATCACCAATTGAGCTGCAGATCAATTGGTGATGAGAGTTGAAAGAACTTCATAGTTAAGCGTGCTCGGGCTGGAGTAGTACTGGGATGGGTGACCTCCTGGGAAGTCCCCGTAGTGCGGGCTTGACTATCGAGTTTGACTCATCTAAGGGGGGCTACGGCCACCAACAACCCGCCTGTGGATGAAGAGGGGTTGGGGTGCATGGTCTGCAGACCTGGTTAGGCTTAACCCTTTCGAGCGTGGTGCTGGGGGTGTCGGCGGCCGTCCTTGCGAGCATGGTGCTGGGGAGGCCGTTACATTGGGCTAGCCTCAGGTTAGCCTTGGGTTAACCCTAAGGCATACGTGTGAAGTTCTCGTCCCGTAGGAGCTCCCGCCAAGGGCAGGTAAAAGATGGAGAGATCGTCGACCGACCAAGGCTGATAGTCGAGCTCTCGGCAGGAGAGATCGTCGACCGACCAAGGCAGATAGTCGAGCTCTCGGCAGGAGAGATCGTCGACCGACCAACGCAGATAGTCGAGCTCTCGGCAGGAGAGATCGTCGACCGCGGAAGCTTCCGCCCTAGCGCAAGCTCCCGCCCAGGGCAGGCGAGAAGGCCCTAAGTAAGCCTTCAGTCGCGATAGATTCAAGACCGTGAAGGGCGCGAACCTCCCTGGCAAGGGGTCTCGCCAAGGTTGGCCCAGTTGGGGGTCCAGCGAGAGCCTTCACGGCCGGGGTTCTCGCCAGGTGGGCCCACGTGGTAGGGCCCGGCGCTCGTAAAGGGGATTATTTTATTATTATCCCAAGGTAAAATTATCCAAATGCCCTTGGGATGACAGCGGGATTTGGCTATTGGCAGACCCCTCAGGGGTAGTTCAGTATTTTCAGGTCAAAGGAAGACTATAAAAAGACCCATAGGGGCTCTTTGGAAGGCAAGGCTTTCATTATTCTCCAACTCTAGTGCCTTCTGAGGAGCTCCCAGCCCAGCATTTGGCTTTGGAGGGGAAGCTCTCAGAGATCTTCCGGGTGAGTGGTGGGACCTCCCAGCTGAGGCTTTGGGTCAGTCTTTTGGCCTTAGCAGCCAGTCAAGGGTCGAGATAAGAGAGAAGTAGGCGTCGGCTGCATTTTGGTTTGTGAACATTCGTTGGGGTCATTTTTGGCTTCAACAAGTTGAGCAGCGTCGTAAGCCCGGTATCCCCACGAGCTCCTCTTCTCGGGAATCGGCCGATCTCCTCGATTGTAATCCAAGACCTCGAGTTGAGCAGCGTCGTAAGCCCGGTATCCCCACGAGCTCCTCTCCTCGGGAATCGGCCGATTTCCTCGATTGTAATCCAAGACCTCGAGTTGAGCAGCGTCGTAAGCCCGGTATCCCCACGAGCTCCTCTCCTCGGGAATCGGCCGATCTCCTCGATTGTAATCCAAGACCTCGAGTTGAGCAGCGTCGTAAGCCCGGTATCCCCACGAGCTCCTCTCCTCGGGAATCGGCCGATCTCCTCGATTGTAATCCAAGACCTCGAGTTGAGCAGCGTCGTAAGCCCGGTATCCCCACGAGCTCCTCTCCTCGGGAATCGGCCGATCTCCTCGATTGTAATCCAAGACCTCGAGTTGAGCAGCGTCGTAAGCCGGCCGGTATCCCCACGAGCTCCTCTCCTCGGGAATCGGCCGATCTCCTCGATTGTAATCCAAGACCTCGAGTTGAGCAGCGTCGTAAGCCCGGTATCCCCACGAGCTCCTCTCCTCGGGAATCGGCTGATCTCCTCGATTGTAATCCAAGACCTCGAGTTGAGCAGCGTCGTAAGCCCGGTATCCCCACGAGCTCCTCTCCTCGGGAATCGGCCGATCTCCTCGATTGTAATCCAAGACCTCGAGTTGAGCAGCGTCGTAAGCCCGGTATCCCCACGAGCTCCTCTCCTCGGGAATCGGCCGATCTCCTCGATTGTAATCCAAGACCTCGAGTTGAGCAGCATCGTAAGCCCGGTATCCCCACGAGCTCCTCTCCTCGGGAATCGGCCGATCTCCTCGATTGTAATCCAAGACCTCGAGTTGAGCAGCGTCGTAAGCCCGGTATCCCCACGAGCTCCTCTCCTCGGGAATCGGCCGATCTCCTCGATTGTAATCCAAGACCTCGAGTTGAGCAGCGTCGTAAGCCCGGTATCCCCACGAGCTCCTCTCCTCGGGAATCGGCCGATCTCCTCGATGACGAGAATGAGGGGCCCGCAGGCTATGTTCGACGACTAAGCCCGGTTCAATTTTCGTCACGCGCGAGCAGGTGAGCAGGCCTCGCGCGAGTAGACGAGCAGACCTCGCACGAGCAGGCGAGCTGATCTCGTGCGAGTAGGCGAGCTGATCCCATGCGGGGAAGCGAGCTGGAACCGCGCGAGTAAGCGAGCCTCGGGGGGCATGCGAGTATGTCCCACACGCCACCCGCGTAGTTATCTCAGCAGGTTCACGAGTATCCGGGTGCAAGGGAGAGTAGGTCCCGGCGAGCGGATGGTCGATGTCGGGACCATCCCCCTGCGACCTAGCGAGCGTTCCTCTCCGAGCCTATGAGCCTAGCGAGTAACATCCAGTCAGAAAGGCAAAACCGAAACTTTGTATAAATCATTAAGTCAAAAATTTGATTTACAAAAAGAATATCGGCGAGCAACTAGGACTCGTCGTCGCCAGTATCGGGCCGATATTCATCGTCCCCAATATCGCCGATATCTGCAAAGTCGTCGCTCTCTGCGCTCTCGCCGCTGCTGCTTCCGCTGCCGCTGCTGCTTCCGCTGCCGCTGCTGCTTCCGCTGCCGCTGCTGCTTCCGCTACCGCTGCTGTCAGAATCACCGGAGCTGGTCGGCGACGACGCGCTATACGGCGGGACAGTCCCCTCGGCGAGCAGCTCGGGAATGAGCTCGTCGACAGTGAGCGGCTTCTCCCCCTCGACGAGCTGGCCCCCAAACCTGAGGCGCGCAAGTATGACGTTCCCCGCCGCCCGCGCAATCTCGCGGCGAACAGAGGATCTCTCCTCCCAGAGGACGCGTGATTGCTTTACCACTCGCGACGGGTCCTCGGGTAGCGGGGTTGAGGAGCTCGGCCGTCCTTCAGCAGCGACCAGCCTCGTCTCCATCACCGCTGCGCGAGTTTGGGCCGCCTCCAGCTCGGCCTTGGAGGCGGTGAGCTTCTCCTCGCACTCAGAGAGTTTCTTCGCCGCTTCTATCTCGGCAACCTGCGAAATGATCGACGTCAGGATCTATCAACGAAGCAAATCGAGCAAACCCACCCAAGGACAGCTCACCTCGAAGTCCTTCCAGCGGACTGACTGCATGCCGAGGTCGATGGCCTTCTTGGAGACGACCTTGAGGGCATCGGTCGTCTCCAACAGCTTCCTCGCCGAGTAGTGACCCAGCTCGGCAGACCGAGCGAGCGCACAGGCCGACTGGTGGGCGAGCTCCGACGGGGTCAGCTCCAGGACGGACTCCGCGTCGACCCGACCATAGATGGCGTGGAGAACGGCGAACGCCTCCCCCTTATCCTCCCAGTCAGTCGACCAGGACGGGAGGTTGGTGCTCAGCGACACCGAGTTGTCCTCCGCCGACCAGGTCACGAGCGGGCGACCATAGGAATCCACCACCCCTGCCCGAGGCCGTAGTTGGGGTGGAAGTGGGGCGACTGGGCATCCGTCGGCGACCTGCGATCGACGGAATGGGGCGACAATGCCTTCGCCTTCTTCCTCGCAGGGCCTGGCGAGCTGACCCGGGACTTTCCTTTGGACGGCCTCTTCTTGTCCCCGACGTCGACAGGGGGGCGAGCATCCGACTGCGTGGCGGCGACTTCCTTCGCTAAAGGAAGCGGCTTCTCCGGAAGCTCGTTGGAAACTGCAAAACGCGCGACAAAGTTAGCTTCAGCGGCAAAAGGGCGAGCGAGTAACCAGGGCGCATTTCGAGCTCGACTTACTTTCATTAGGGTGGACTGCCTCGAGCACGTTGACGTTTAGTCGCCAGAAAATGACGTCAAAGCGCCGACCGCGGAAATATTCGAAGAGCTGCTCGCGAGCTCCTTCGAGGATGGGAGGAAGGAAGGCAACGTCGGCTGGTTGGTGCGGCCTGCCGAGAATACCGCCGAAGTCGCCGTGGACGACCACCAGCTGCTCGCTCCAGCGGTGTACCTTATTCGCGGTCCCGACCAAGGTGCAGACGTGGCTACTAAAAAAGATGACTCCCTCCGAGGTCGCCACAAAGGCGAAGATGCGGCGGAAGACGGAGAGGTCGAAGGCAATCCTCTCTTCCCGAAGGAAGCATAGGAACCCCATGATGATCGCCACGCCGTTGGGATTGATCTGCGCGGGGACGATCCCGAAGTAGCGCAGGATCTCGCAGAACTCCGGCCAGAAAGGAAGCCGCAGGCCAACGTCGAAGTGACGCAACGACATTACAAGCGAACCCTCAATATGGGTATTGAGGCGCTCGCTGCGAGTGGGGAGTCTCGCCGAGTACTCGTCAGGCAGGAAGCGTTCCTTGAAGGTCGCCAGTTCCTTCTCGGTGGTTATGGACTTCTTGAAAGCCGCGTCTGCGAAGTTAATTGCGTGGGCCTATCGGCGAGCGCTGGCGTCGTCGCCGACCATGTTTGCGAGATCCGTAAGCAACAAGAGCGACGAGTTGGTTGTTCAGAAACTCGCTAGGAGGAAAGAAGGTCGCTACAACATACGCTTTATGACCCACCTACCCCTCCTATTTATAGATATGACAAGCCTAGGGGGGGTCAGCCGTCCCGGCGAGTATCTAACGAGCTCGCACGATGAAGATAAACCTGCGACATTATCAGGTGAACTAAAGCTCGGCACATCAAGAAATAAAGCGCGCACATAGAAGCAAAAGGCGAGAATATTCGCACACAAATGAATTAATCAAATTAAAAATGGATGTCCGGAAGTACAAGTCGCGCGAGGCGAGTTACATTCAAAAAGCAAAGAAAAAACTATGGCGCCCTCGGCCGCTCAGGAGGGTGCGGATGTCACCCAGCCTAGCCGATCTCGCGTGCACGCCGGTAATGCTCCGTCGCCAGCGCTGTCGCATCGTCGCCAAGCCGGAGCTGCTCCTCCATCCTCGCCAGACGTCCAGCAGACCCCATGCTCGCCCGGATGCCGGCCAGCTCGTCAAGCACTAGCTGCAGACGGTGGTTGTTCAACTGCAGCTGGCGGTCATTTTCTTTGACCACGTGAAAGCGAGCTTCATAGTTTTCCAAGGTCGACTGGAGCCCTTCGACCTTGGCCATCCTCGCCTCCAGAGCCGAGATGCGTCGGTGAGGGTCGCAGATAGCGAGCTGGTCGAACTTGCTCTCCAGCTCCATGTGGGCGCGAATGGCGGCCTGGCGATACTCGCTCCCGGACAGCCCCAGGGCGTCGATGAAAGCCGCCCCAGAGGTCGCCGGGCGATCTGACGAAGCAGAAAGATAAATCGTTAGGTCAGAAAAAGCCGAGCGATAATCGAAATAACTGAAGGCTCACCGCGGCGAGGAGATCTGGATCGGCGCGGCGAGGGAAGTCGCCCGGAGGTATCTCGCCTCCCCGAGGAGGTGCCCGGAAGTTCGGCAGGCCTGCCCTGCCCCCGCTCTCCCGACCGGCCGACGTAGTCGGGATCTCCAACTCGCGGGGGGAAGTAGGCCGGCCGCTGCCTCTCTGGCTTTTTCGACGGCGGCGGGGCTTGGGACGGGCTCACAGAGTGGTGCAGAGCCCTCGGCGCAGGAGGTGGAGGAGGTCGCGGATGGTCTGACTTCGGCAGAGCAGACAGAGGCGGCGAAGGGGGCAAGCCGGTGCTCGGCGTCTGGCCAGGAGTGGCGACCACGGGCGGCGGCGGCGGCAATGGAGCGCTCACCGGGGGTATCTTCCCGCCGCTCGCAACGACAGAGGCCGCCGTACTCGCCGGAGGAACCTCGCGCGTCGGCCCAGATGACCCGGCAGGAGTGGCTTTCGCCGGCAGCTCCTTACTCGCAGGCGGGGGGGGCCCTTCACCAATGCCGCCCCAGACGCCTTCCCCGAGCTGAGGCCTATCCTGACCGTGTAGGCGGTCTTGGACGGCCTGTCGGCCGCCAGGGCGAGTAGGGGCGCCGAGCTGAGGGGGACGACATCAAGTGCCGCGTCCGCGACAGTCGGAGAATCTGCATAAGAAAAGAAGTCAGCAAAGGAGCAGCGACAACCCAGTAGGGAAGAGTTCGAGGTAGCGACCTGTCACGGTGACGACCTCGGCCTGAGACGCCGCGGACTCCTTCGCAGCCGCGAGCTCCTCGGTCACTCCCGGGTTCTCCAGCGGGCTGCCCCGGGTCGACCCAGGGAGGTCGTCGAGCCCTAGGTCGCTCAACATCCTCTGGGTGCTGGACGACACTACGGGATTTTCAGTCGCCGCGACGATCTGGTTCGGCAGTGGAGGCGAGCTGACCACCGTAGTGGCGGGCTGCTTGACCTTCTTCGCCTTCTTCTTCTTCGGCGGGGTCAAGGCAGTAGGATCATCCTCGCGCGGTCTTTTTGACCTGGCTATGCCGAGGAGGCCAGACAGGGCGGCGAGATTGTCCCTCAACAACTGCTCAGCGTCCGACATCTTCGGCGAGCTCCAGGGACCGTCTCAAAAATGAAGCCCCCCTATTTATAGACTACTCTACCAGCAGACGATGATGCGAGCTGACCATATACCCGGCAGGGATGCTCGCCGAATAGGTGTTGGATGATTCTTTCCGGGCTCCTACGTCGCCCAAAAAGAGCGGGGATTGTGTACAACCCATATTCGACGAGGGTGGGCCCTACCACCGCCAGGTCATCAAAAGTCAAAGTCAACAAGACAAGGTGGGGATCCAGACCAACACCCCAGGCCGCGGAAGGTTCGGGCGAGTATGGCGAGCTCCCCAGGCAACCTCGCCAGGTGGCGACTATGACCAGATACTCGCCTCTTCCAGGCGAGCTCCCCAGGGAAGTCGCCAACTCGCCAGGGTGGGGGTATAAGTAAGACCCCCCCTCTCTTTGGTTTTTCCTATAAATAGGACCCCAGGGGTACGAGGGAGGGACAAGCAAATCTCGGCCTGAGCCCTCGCGAGTTCCAATAACTGCCCTTGACTCGTTATTGCTCAAGCTCGCCTCCTTCGTACCTAGCTCGCCCAAAAAGAGCGGGGATTGTGTACAACCCATATTCGACGAGGGTGGGCCCTACCACCGCCAGGTCATCAAAAGTCAAAGTCAACAAGACAAGGTGGGGATCCAGACCAACACCCCAGGCCGCGGAAGGTTCGGGCGAGTATGGCGAGCTCCCCAGGCCAACTCGCCAGGTGGCGACTATGACCAGATACTCGCCTCTTCCAGGCGAGCTCCCCAGGGAAGTCGCCAACTCGCCAGGGTGGGGGTATAAGTAAGACCCCCCCTCTCTTTGGTTTTCCCTATAAATAGGACCCCAGGGGTACGAGGGAGGGACAAGCACATCTCGGCCTGAGCCATCGCGAGTTCCAACAATTGCCCTTGACTCGTTATTGCTCAAGCTCGCCTCCTTCGTACCTAGCTCGGCCAATCTGGTTGAGAAGGGGTTGCTTCTCCTAAGCAACTGGGTACGTGGAGGGACCTTCCTGCCGCAGCAACCTGGGGTCTTGTTCGAACAGTTTGCTTCTGTTTCCTGACCAGAGACCGTCTTTCTGACCGCTCGACCAGTAACTTCAGGTGGCCTAGTCCGATTTCTGAGGTTGAGATATTTCTCGGCTTCAACAAATACCTCTTTGCTGTTGTACACATAAACAAATGTAAAAGCTATAACAATGTCATAAACATATATCTTTACTAACCATTTTACATACCTGTCCTGAAACTGTGTATCAATGTTATCTCTGTCATGTTAGTATTCATAAAAACTATATAAACAGTTATAGAGCAATATTAACAGTAGTAGTATCAGTGTAATCATGAAGCAATGTAAGCAATGTAATTGTAATCATGCAAACTATGTAAGCAATGTAACTATAAACCTATCTCAGTTCTATCTGTATAACTATCATTCTTATGGTATCTTTTGCTTTAGGTCATGATAAGGGTAACTGTCACAGTATCAATATTAATATCCGTATATCAGTATTTCATTCTTTGGGCCCGACCCTTCCGGGTCATCAGTATACCAAAACCAGTACGTACAACACACGTCTATGCCCTTAGGCCGACTGGTTTGGCAAATCATCAGTATTTTATATGCGCATTCGTGTTTAGTTATACCCTTATCAGTAGCTTGCATCGATGCATTCTTATTTATGTTTGTCGTACATTTCATATCTATATTTAGGGTTCATTTATTTCTTAATCCCCTCAGAAGCTAATCGCATGTTTGCCTTTATAAAAGATCATACATATGCGAGTAATCATTATCAGTGATCCAAAATTATTCCATGCTAATAAGAAACAGGTAACTATGAGTTTGACATGCTAATCATAAGAGTGCACATACTGAAAAAGAGGGCAATAAAGCATAAACTTAAACAGGTAGCTCTCACCATCAGTTATTCTTCCTTTTCTAGCATTTCATGTCATCGTCGCGCCTATCTTGAGAAGCCATCCTTCACGGTATCTGTATAAAAATTATATCACTTAGGGTCTTCTATACCGGAGTTGCCCTCGTAATAATTATGACTTCAACTATTTTGATAACATCATTTGACAGCTACTAAATTAGCCCTCTCATTTTCATAATCATAAAGGGACATAAGTTCATATCATTCAAACAACACTTGAGATGCATACGCATAACAGTAGTCGATCACCCAACAAAGCAAAGCCCTCAACTATGTAAACAAGAAGACTATAAGAACTTGCAGGCCAAAAGGATATAAAACCCATATCAATTTCTACCCTTAAAAAAAGACAAGGGCTATCAATAACAGTTGACTTTAATAAACCATAAAACTAAGCAAACATTAGCCATGCATACCAATCTTTTCAATGCAACATATACTTCCTCTAATTTTTACATAACCAGGAATGGAATACGCAATCACTTTGATTAATAGTAGCTGGCATGAGGAAAACTCACATCTGTTTCTATATAACTATAAAATAACGGACCAATAGGTAAAGTAAATTCTCCAAAATATACCTAAGTTATACAAAAACTGAACTACTTGGACTGGAGAGTAAATTTATCCAAGAACTTCTCAATTAATACCAGTCAAACCTCTAAAACATACCTAGGTTATACATTCCAATATGCGGTCATGCATAGCAACCACTTCAGTTAAGAAAAATTTCTCTGTAACCCAGCATGAAAATAATGGTTCTGTTCATACTAGCAAGTCAAGCCTTTAGATGCGGAGCATAACAACCGGCCAAATAAACCCTTAATCTTGGCTTTGCCATATCATTAAGCATTACGGGAAGCAAAAAAACAGAGGGGAAAAGGAAGAAAAGGGCTTACAGTGCCGTAAAATCATTCTGGGCATTGGGCATTGATTTCGCCCATAAACACGAACTTGACCAATCCTAGTCCAAGAAAACCTTTGTATGACCTTTGATCCCAGCAACGATCACAAGAGCCCGTGATTTTGTGGAAATAAGAGAGGGAGAGGAGGAAGAAGGTGAAAACCCCCGTGCCCTAGCTTCGAGTTCGCCCGTCCAAGCTCCAGGAGAGAGCCAAAAAATGGAGTGAATGGTGGAAACGAAGACAAAAATGAACATCCATTGATATCACCGCCTTATTTTAAACCATCGCCTCTGTTAATTGGGGCTTAAAGTTTTTAAGCTTCTCATTAAACCAACTCAAATCATGTAAATCTTGATCACCTGAAATCAACATGACAGTCGGTCCAACAACAAAAATAACGAGACTTTGCCCAATATAAACCGCAAAACATAAGTGAATAAGCTAGCCACAACTTTTCAAAGAACGCGAATGAGGCCAATATCAACACTGATTTTATATTTAACATCATCATAGGGGATTTGATTATCATTTCATTTTAAATCATGAGAAAAGGACCTTCGAGAAATAAAATGTTGACGTGCCACCATTAAACCATAGCACACCAATTTATATCAATTTTAAATATATTATGAATCGTATTAAATTTTGGGTCGTCAAATAATCTAACCTGAAGATAGGAAGATCCGGTGCTTGGATCATGTTGTCCTGAGGCTTGCAGCCATGGGATTTGTTGACCACGGGTTCAGTCTTCTTGTAGAAGCAATCGGTTGACAAGTGATTTGTGCGGCCGCAGCTAAAGCATCATTTCTCTTTACCTATGTTTTGGCTTGAAGAGCTAGACATGAGATGATTGGGTTTTTGATGGCGGGAACCTAGACGGAAGGGTTTCTTATAATTCTTGCCCTTGGCTTTGAAGTGATGGTGAGAGGATTTGTTTCCATGAGATTCGATTAGATTTATTTTAGATGCATGATCTTTGGGAGTTTTTGAATTCTTATTCTTATATTGCTCCTCTATGTGGATGATATTTTGGATTTGAACATAAGTAAAGTTGGATTGGTCATGCCTTAGTTTAGTACTAAAGTCGGACCAAGAATCAGAAAGAGCATCGATGAGACATACCACTAAATAATTTTTGGAATGAATTGAGTCATCGGCTCGGATATTGGACAACATTTCATCAAGTTGATGGAGTTGAGGATTGATAGGCTTGGAGGTATCAATCTTGAACTTGTGAAGGTTGGAAACATTATAGCGTGCTATACCTGCATTGTCTAGGTTATAGCGTGCTTCAAGTGCATAACACAATTCCTTAGTCGTACGATATTGAAGGTAAACATTGCAAGGACTGTCGAACATGACACTTAAGATTCGGTTACGATAATGATATTCTATATCTACTAAATCTCTATAAGGGACACGTCAGACATATGTTCTAGTGGTGTTTGCAATAGAGGATGACGACGATGGAAGGGATGATGCGACTGCAGTTATAGTGCTGGGGTTTTTGGTTTCAGCAGAGGGGCATCAAATATAGTAGATAAAAGACCTAAAGTATTAAGCTAATATTCTATTTGGGCTTGCCAACAATGAAAATAATTTCCGTTAAATTTCTCCGATTTAATTCCAGTAGAGTCCTGAGATCTAGTTGTCATTATAAATTTTTGGAATTTAAAAAACATCAAAAAATTGATGTACATATACAAAAAAAAAACAAAGAAAATCATTTTGTATTTGATTTTATTTATCCTGTTATTCTTGGACTTCCCAAAGAGTACTCAATGAAGGGCTCTCACTGGTACTATACGATTTGTGGAATGCTAGTCCAACACGGCTCTTTCGTAAGAGATTGCGTGATTTGGATAATGTAACTTCTGTACATTGTAGAAATATTTTGATTTATATTCCAGAATAATGAATAATTTTCAGTTTAAAAGATTTCTGTAAAACATGATAATAGCAGATCTTGAGAAATAGGATTATAAAAACTTATATAAACAGAAGGGTGTGAGAAATAAAATAAATTAGAATAATATATACAGATTAGAATCGAGCATGGGTAAAGCATGTGGTCACTACCCTAAAGAAGTTGTACCACCTTCCGACAGGGTTTTCAACCGATGCTCACTTCTCTAAGGTACTCTAAAGAAGTTGCACCACCTTCCGATAGGGTTTTCAACCGATGCTCACTTCTCTAAGGTACAACACTCAGCTAGATCCTGAAATTTTGATGTGCGTGGACACCAAAGAAGCACAGAACACTCGAACTCTCACTTGCTGAAGCAAGCGTAAAAAATGAAATCTCGATGGAGATCGTCGAAGAGACAAAGAGCAAAAGTACGACAATAGATTTTTGTTGGAGCATAGCAAAAAACGAATCGGAAAACTCCTAAATAGGAGTATCAAAAATGACAAGAATTACACCACGTAATAGATTCCAGCAGCTATAATTAGTAAGCTATAATCATGTAGGTGCACGTTGGAATTCCAACGTAGAGGAGTAATCGCGAGAAAAACGACGCATAAAATAAATTAGCGGACAAGTCGACGTAACTTGCGTCGACTTCTTTTCGACGCACGTCAGGATCACGTCGACGTAAGAAAACGAAACAAGAGAAGTTGACGCATGGGTCGAGATATATTCGACGCATGTCGACGCAGGCAATGCAATGTCGACGCATGTGTCGAGATTTGTACGACGCATGTCGACGCAGGAAGATTCATCGCGATCTACTCGACGCATGCGTCGAGTACTTGTCGACGTATGCAGGAAAAAGACAACTCAAAAAATTAGGATTCAAAAGGAGTGAAAACTATTTTGTTCAAATTGGTTTTGGAGCTTTTCCATCAAAATGGGGATCGAGCCCAAACACCAAACACCAAATAGCTCTACTAAAATATTTAATTTATATATTTTATACATTAAATTTCTAACAATAACTAAGCCACTTGATACTTTGGCCAATCAAATTAGTTAATAGAGAGCAAATTAATATCATATTATACTCATACAAAAAGCAAACGTCAAATGTTAATTATTTGAATAAAATTTCATATAATTTGTGGCTCATAAAAACCACCCACTAGCTTTTACAAATATAAATAAAATAAAAGAACTTTGAGACAGCTAGACAAAGACAAGCTTGCATTGTCTAGTATCACGCAATATTTATAGGTGATTGTTATGGGCAAATCGATTATGGATAAGGGCAAACCAATTTTACGGGCAAATCAAAAAATTATATGTGCAAACCAATTTTACGGGCAAACCAAATTGCTGCTAACCCTACGGCCACCACCGCCAGCGGCGCATAGCTGGCAAAGAGAAGCACGGTTGCAACGGCCCCTGCTGCTGATACAACCAGGCAGGTTGTTGTGGCCCAGCGAAGGAGGCGATGCCTGCGTCGAACACTCGGTAGTCGCAGTTCCAACAGGCTTGACAAGAAAGCCACCAGCGTCGGCGAGAAGAAAGTTCTCATTTTTGATCTCGTAGTCGGCACCTTTGATGTCTCTCTCCTCACTATCAAAGAGGGCATCTTTGAAGACAAGGCTACTGCACGGTTGCAACAGAATGGTGAAGCAGCTGCTGCAGGACTTATTCAATGGGACGGAGCTGTGCAAGAGCACCAACCCCGACCAGGCCGTTGCCTATGGCGCCGCTGTTCAGGCCGCCATCCTGAGCGGCGAGGGAAACGAAAAGGTGCAGGATCTTCTCCTCCTCGACGTCACTCCTCCCTCCCTCGGCTTGGAGACTGCCGGCGGCGTCATGACCGTGCGATTCCGAGGAACGCCACCATTCCCTTCATCATTTTCCTTCTCACATTCTTCTTCTCCAACTCTAGAAAGGCGTTATACAGGAATTGGTTTGCCACAATCCTTTTCAGAAAAATTAGTTAATAGTTATTTAATATTTTTTTATTTTAAAATTTGATTTGCCCCTATCCAAAATAAATTTGCCCATAACAACACCCAATAATTTCTACTAGTACTACTAGATTAATATTATACCACATAAATATGCCAAAGTTTTTTTTTTCATAAAGAAACGCGATTATAAAAATATATTAATTTAGGCCATGTTTGGAATGGGGTGTGGCTTGTGATTTTGTGTTTGTTTGAGAAACTGATTTGCGCTACACATCAAGCTCCGTTTGGTAAGATGGCGGAGTTCATGAACATTGGGTTAAATTGTCATTTGTTAACGCTCACCTAAAAAATTTCATTCACTTTTATGTTCAAACTTCAAACGGATAATATTTGTTACGTGATTCTTAACGAATGACAGTTTAACCCATGCGTTTAAGACCTCCGCCACCATGCCAATCGGAGCCCAAGGCGTTCGACTCCCATGATTTCTTTTTATTTAACTTTGTATTCTCCATTGGATATAATAAAACATCAAGCATGTGAATGTCTATGCACTAGTAATCATCTTGGCCATACTTTGGCTTCGTTAGGCGCGGTGATGATGGTTATGAACATGAGAGTTAAATTGCCATTCATTTTAACGCCCATTTAGGGAACTTCATCCATTTTTATGTTGTAACAGATGATGTTTGTTAGGTGATCCGTAATGAATGACAGTTTAACCCATTCGATTTATGACCACCATCATCATGCCAAACAGAGCTATATTTTGCAAAGGCTCGTGCAATATGACATAATTTTTGAGCGTGTATTGACGACAGTACATACGATATAGCCAAGGTTACTCTAGAAGCAGTAGACAAACCTCGAGTGCACATAATTTTTTTTCTCCAACACGTTGTTATCAGTTATATACTTATATATATAATGATTTAAATATATATAATTCTTTATTATATTATCATAGATATAAATATTATTATATTGGAGTAGTACTGATTTATATATTAGAAATTAAAAGAAGCCGTGGTGGGGAGAGAACAGCATTAAAAAAATAGTGCTACCCAGCCTTGAACTTCGTGCGTGGTTATTGATTGATAAATGTAGGAAGCTTTAATGATGATGGTCTTGATTATTTAATTTGAACCACGAAAGAATGAAAGATATGCTAATTTAATTAGTTGACGATAATTAATGGGAATTGTTAAAAGCACTGCAAATATGGCTAATCGTATCGCATTTGGGTCTTTTAACTCTTAAAATCTACCGCTCTCAAAATATATTCGCACTGCTCCTTCCTCGCGTCGCAACCCTAAATTTGTGATCTTCTTTGTCGGTCGATTCCCACGCGACGACCTCCCCCTTTCCGCCGCCGACACCGGCAGCCGACGATCTTCTCGGTTGGCCGATTCCTCACGCGACGAACTCCCCCTTTCCGCCGCCGACACCGGGAGCTGACGTCCCTGTTCTTCACGACGCCGCATCTCCTCCCGCCTCCTGCACGCCGCTAGCTCTGTCTCATGCACGCCGCCGGTAAGCATCTCTCACATCTCAAGTTTTGTCATACGGGTCTCTCCACCCACCACCGCTTGTGTTAAAAGCTTGGTCTTTACAGTTATGATTCCTTCTTCTTATTGTAGAATGCTTGAATGATTTTTTTTGGAAAAAATTTAAAGATCTTTGTAGTATGGAGGGTACTAGTATGAATATTTCTCTTGAAATTGCCCCTTATAAAGAGATTCCAAAAGTTAGTGAAGTGGATATGGGTTCCCATTTTGCAACAGATCAAGTATTCTCTACAAGAGAGACATTGATTGAGTGGGAACAGAAAATCGTGAGACATTTGAGTTTTGTTATCACTATTACACGTTCAGATAAGCTAGTTGGTCGGCTCACACGCCGTGTTCCCTTAGGCTGTGATAAAGGTGGTCATCATCGCGACTGTTGCGGACAAAATCGATGCCCTGGTCGGATCGGATTAACTTGAACTGTCTTAGCTCACGGATCGGTCGAGCACGCACACAGTCAATGAAAATGAACAGTAGACACAAGTCTTGATGACGTGGAAAACCCCGCTAAATGGGTAAAAAATCACGTGGCAAGGTCTGTGCCGGTCAAATTCCACTAGCTTTCGGTGATTACAGCACGCTAGGTGAATCGGGGCGACATGCTGCTCCCGTTACAACTTGAGTGGAGAGAGAGAGAGACTATAGCTTCCTGCGGGCAACAGGCTGCACCGCGGAAGTGATTAGACGTTGAAATGCACGACATGCTTCTGGAGCTTGCGCTCGGGGCGGCGCGCGCTAGCTGGCTTCGGATGGCTTCTTCCTTCGGCTTGGGCGTCCTTTTGCTGTCAACGCGCTGGAGGGGTGCTTATAGTCGCTGGTAGCAGCTGGTGGTCACTGGTGGTTCACGGCGAGCGGTGGCCGACTCGGTGGAGGAGGCAGGAGAGTTCTCACCTGAGGAAGAAGAAGACAAACCGGAGAAGAGAAAAAAGTGAAGAATGAAGAGGCCCTTGGGTCCCTTGTATAGCCTCCAGGGGAGGATTATGGAGGGCCTGACCACTAAAGTAGTGGGTTAGTGGGTGGTTATCCTCCCGATCGGACGGCGAGGAGAGCCTCCCGTCGATCGAACGGTGGGAAGGTCGTCCACGACGATGGGCTGCCACGGTGGCGGGAGTGGCCGGTCGGCCGACCGGCAGCGGGAGCTATAACGCCCCCGGTGTTTCTGTGTTTTGTTTGACCATTGCATGACGTTACGATGACGTGTTGTCAGCTTTTGCCATCGTTAGAGCGTGGTCATAGCTCTTTAGGTTCCTCTAGTGATCCATTAGGAGCTTGTTTGCAAGATTCCCCAGCTAGCCGGAGTCTGTTTTGGTAACTCGGTTGGGCCTCTTAGGGAATGCTTGTGTTTTGGCTTCGGGCAGTGTTAGCCCAAGTTTTGATCGTCGGATGTTTTTTTCGACTTCGTCGCTGTGTTTGTAGCTGTGGTGTTTAGCTACGGTGCGAGTTTTGTCGAAATCCGAGATCGTTCGTTTTTCGCGTCGTTTCGACGTGCGTTTGGTTAGCCGGTAGTGGCTACCCGTTTGTTGTGCATGGTCTGGTGTGATCGAGCTTCGTAAGGTCGGTGCTTGTTTTAGGCTAAAAATGTTTAGCCATTTGTGTATGTATATATGTATATGTGTGTATATATGTGTGTTTGGGTTTGTACAGTATATATATATATATATATGTATATAATAGCTAGCTGGGTGATACGCCGGATACGTATATATAGAATAACGCAAGTGTACGTGCCGGTTCAAGTAATATAAAGTGAGAAGTGATCGTTCCCTCGAGAAAGTAACTAACTTAATGCAAACAAATACTAGCTTGACCTTTTCTTTAAATTCAAACAGGTTAATTATATCGATTTCTAGATGACAAAAGAAATACGTGTACTAATACGATTACGTAACTCTAACGGAGCGGAAAGGTGATTTAATCAAAAAAAGAGAAACAGTCTTGTAAATTGGATTCCCAAGCCTAGTGTGATGAGTTTTTAAAGGAATTCTTTATGCAATACTTGACTACTACTTTGCAACGATTTGAAAGTGGAAATCTTTATCTCTCGATTTCAGAAATCCGTTTACCCTCCTCCGCCTAGTTATCTCTAACTTAGGCAAGAAAAATCATACAAAAAGTGCACAAATCAGTGTTGCTAATATAAAGAGGAAATCTCTTTCACTCTTACAGTATTATACTGAGATCTATACCACACACACGCCACTCCTCTCTCGAATCTCGCAGCGTAGTATAAAAATGGAACTTGGTTAAAGATTCACGCAACTCCTCTCTCGAATCTCGCCGTGTGAAATGAAGCATTCTACTCTAGATTATCGTAGCTCCTCTCTCGAATCTCGCCACGCAACTTAGAAGAAGAAACATAATCCAATATTCCTCATAAAATTAAGCATAGATACAGTAAAAGTAGTTTCCAAGCAACATAAAAGAGTGTTAAATCAAAACATCACAAACATGACAAGGTACTACCAACATACAAGACTTATAGGTTTTAGTTCATGATGGCGGAAGAACACCACAAATTAGGAAAGATCTTACAGCACATGATGGTAAGAATTCAAAATAGTGCAGGAAAATGCTCTCCAATTTGTGTTTCAGCAACCCTTCTTCAAGATCCGGTTCTTGCCCTAGGTCTTCTCCTTCCTCCAAGATGATGGCCTTCTCTCTTTCTCTCCAAGGATGAATAATGCCCTCTTTTCCAGCCATTTTCGTCATTTAATTTCGTGCCCCCCTTCTGAAAAGATGCCTCCTTTCAATTTGTAACTACTACCATATTTTCAAAATTCGGATTTTTTAAATTCCGAAAGTTGTTATAACAACTAAAAAAAGTTGTTACAACAACTTTCCCAGCACAGCAAATAGCTTCAGCATTCCTTCTCCGGATTGAGTTTTTTTGGCGATTCTGACAAGCAAACATTAGAAAATGATCAAATTACTCAAACTTGAGTTAAAGATGATTTTAATTATCTTTTTATACTCCATAAAACATATTTTCACTATTTTTGTTAAATAAAATGGTCATGGATAACTTCATTTAGGAAGTTATCACACTCCCACACTTGAGTCTTGCTAGTCCCGAGCAAGGATAATTCATAAAATTGATTTGGGTGAATGGATAACTATTGAAATGAGAATTCAATGATCATTTTTCTTAACCTCACTCAGTCGAAGCATAATCAAGACTACACAACTGATAAGCTTGCCAATCATTAAAAATTCAATCATCACAAATTCATTAGTTCGATAAAAGAATAAGTGTAGTTAGATTTTGGTGTTGTGTGTGATTTCTTCAAAATTATTTACTCCCACGCAATTATTTTAGCCTCCGCATTAATAAGAAAGGATGAGAATATGCTAAGCTTTTGATTTTAACCTTGACAAGAGTTAGTAGTTCATAATGAAGTGGGTTTTGGTTTGGCTTGGTTAGCAATTTATATGTAGGCTTGATAGTGGAGTGGACAATCCCTAGTCAATAGTCTTACTCATTTACCATGTTGTGAGGCTCAATTCTAAAGCATTAAATATATAAATATTATGTCCATAGTTGGGATCTGTTGAAACCGGAAACCGGCCTCTGTGGAGTTCGACCCTTGGGGAAGGGGTGGTCTCGCACCTACTTCGCTCCTGCAAGAGAAACAACAAGGGAAAGAAAAACAGTGGACAGGACCAAGGGCCCGGCTCGGAGGTCCCACCACACACCCGGAAGATCTTAGAGCGCTTCCCCTCCTTAACCAGTTGCCGGGCTAAGGTACCTCAGAAAGCGCTATAAGATTTGTGAACTAGTAAGCGTGCCTTCTGAGGTACCCCTTGGGTCTTATTTATAGATTACCTTGAATGGTCTGCAAATAACCTGCCCTTGGTAGCCTGAATTTACTAAAGAGCCCCTTGGGTTGGCCTGCCAACAGCCAAACCCCGCTGTTCTGGCTGGTTATGTGCACCTCTTGTTGAGTCACCCCCTGTCACCTGGAGGGAGGTGGACTGCAGCCGATCCACCTGAGAGAGGCGGCTGGGGGCCCGGCCCGCCTAGGAGAAGCGAGCGAGGGCTGGCCCGCCCGAGAGAGGCGGCTGGGGCCCGGCCCGCCTAGGAGAGGCGAGCGGGGGCTGGCCCGCCTGAGAGAGGCGGCTGGGGCCCGGCCCGCCTAGGAGAGGCGAGCGGGGGCTGGCCCGCCTGAGAGAGGCGGCTGGGGCCCGGCCCGCCTAGGAGAGGCGAGCGGGGGCTGGCCCGCCTGAGAGAGGCGGCTGGGGCCCGGCCCGCCTGCTTGCTTGGGCCCCTTCGGCGGACACGGGGTTGTACACAATCCCCGATCTTTGCGTGCTTCGCAGAAGCTCGGAAAGAAATGTCCAACCCTCGTGTCCGGTGACGTCCTTGCTGAGCTGGAGGGAATCTTTTGGTGGGACCCGCCTTTTAGCTATAAATGAGCCACCGGGCCTTCGATAACTGGCCTTCTCCTCTTGCTTCCTGCGTGGTTTGAGGTCAGGAGATGCCTGCGTCTGAGGAGATACGTGCTCGGTTGGCTGCTGCTAGGGAGGAGGGTCGGGGAGGAGGCCCTCGCGGCCGCCCCGTGGTTGGCGCCCATATCCTCCGGCCCGCCGTTTAAGCCGGCAAAGGGAAAGGTTGTCCGCCGTTCCACGCCTAGCGATGATCTGGGTTCCGGCGGCTCCGAGGTTGAATCTGGGTGTGTGGTTTCGCCCTGTGACCTATGCTTTCTACTGACTTTTTCCTTCGCAGGAGACGCCCCCTGAAGATGCATTGGAAGGGGGCTCCGGGAACCTTGCGGATCTCTCCGTGGAGATGGTCGACCTGGGCGTCAGTCCATTCTCTCCAGCGCGCAGCCTTCCTGCGACTCCTCCCCCGCTGAGAGTCCAGGGTCTGGGGAAGCCGCTCGTCGCCCCGGGAGGGAAATCATTCCAAGGTCGGCCGGGTTCCTCTCGGTCTGCTCCCGACGCGGTAGACGTACCGACGCCAGGTAACCCCCCTGAAGTTAACCCATTCGCCGCTCGTCTGCTTCTGACCTCGCTTCCGCAGGGTATCGCGCCGCTTCTTCCGATGTCAAGATGAGCGAGGGGTACTCGCCTCCCGTGGAGCCGGAAGACATCGCGGACTTCTTGGGCGACCCTCATGATAGCGAGAAGATGAAGGCGCAGGTGGCGCGAATGTTTCAGAAACACACGATGCTGCTCAAAGAGGCCTTCGTGGGGATGGAGAGAGACAGAGTCAGGGCGGAGGAGCGACTCGCTGCTTTGGAGGGGGCAAGGGGCTCGGCTGAGGAGGATGAGCCGACATCTCCGGGCGCGCATATTACGCGAGCTGAGGAGCGGCTGTCAAACATTTCGAAACAGGCCGATCAGACCAAGCGGGAGCTGGCGGCGGTTCGGGAGTATCACGACTCTCGCGTGCCGCCTCGAACCGGCTCGCAGAGGCGGGGTAGGTGGAAATGGATTGAGTACTAAGCCACCTGCCTCGCCCGCCCGTGCCCGCAGTTGCTCGCAGGGTCTGAATCGTCTCGATGTGATCCATCCCAGTGTGTCGGTGTCGGATATTATCCAAGAACGATTGCTTGTAATAATTCAGGGGGCTTTTCGCCCGTTCCAGGGCGCATGCCTTTCTCTTTCCCCCCCCCCCCCTTTTTTTTATTTATCATTCATTCTCATTTCCCTTTTTTTGCTGGGTTCTCAGCTTTAACCCTGGAGAGCCTGCCTAGTTGAGGCGGGTAAGGGCCGGCCCGCCTAGAAGAGGCGAGCGAGGGCCGGCCCGCCTAGAAGAGGCGAGCGGGGGCCGGCCCGCCTAGAGGAGGCGAGCGAGGGCCGGCCCGCCTAGAAGAGGCGAGCGGGGGCCGGCCCGCCTAGAAGAGGCGAGCGGGGGCCGGCCCGCCTAGAGGGGGGCGAGCGAGGGCCGGCCCGCCTAGAAGAGGCGAGAGAGGGCCGGCCCGCCTAGAAGAGGCGGGCGGTTCGCTTGCCCCCCCCCTCGACTGGGCATTCCTCTCAAAATCTACTCTGCGCGGGAGGGGGATGGCTCGCGGCCGACCGGCGATTCGACGCGGACCCGGGCGGGGCTCGGGAATCGAAGCGTCGGGGCTGGCTCTGCTGTCAGTTCACTTTCCCGCCTTTCCCGATTTTTCCCGCCCTTTTCCCGGCCCTATAAATAGGCCCTTCATTTATTATTTTACCTACCGCCTTCAAGAACCCTTCCCTTTTCACCCCGCGAGAACCCTCTCTTTCCTCTTTCCTCTCGCTCGGCTTGCTTATTAATCCCGCGAGATGACGGGCGGCAGTGGCGAAGCGGACGGGAGGGGTAGGTGTGCCTGGATCTTTTCCGACCACAGCTTCCCTCCCGCCTCGGTCTCGGAGAAGGAGTTTCTGGACACTGTTGGCAATTTCATCCTGCCTGGCTTCGTGGCGAGGCGGCCCGGGAAGGACGAACGGATCAACGAGCTCTCAGGCGATGAGCTGGCTCTCCCGACGGCCCACTTCGAGGCGGGGCTCCGGCTACCCCTCTGGCCGGAAGTCCGCCAGGTCTTCAAGTACTATGGGGTCGTCCCGGGGCAGCTGACCCCGAACTCCATCGCTGTCGTAGTCGGGTTCGCCTGCTACCTTCGCGAGGAGAGGATCGAGTTCAGCCTTGCGGTCTTCCGCAAGCTGTTCTCCTTCCGCGCGAATAAGGACGGGACCGCGTGCTTCGCGAGCATGCACGCCAAGGTGCGGGAGACGGTCAATAAGAGCCACAACTGGCTCAAGAAGTTCGTCTTCGTCAAGGGCGACTTCGGCAACATTCCGTTCTCGCCGGTGCAACTCGGCGAGGCGAGCTATCGGCCCCCTAGCCTGGGGGGCCATGAGGCGAAGCTATATGAGTTCTTCGCCGGGAAGAACTTCGAGGTCGCCTTCCTCCGTCGGAATCTGGACGACCTCGTCCCCGTCCCGCCTGGGGAAGGTAAGCGGCTCGCTCGCCTCTGCTTGAATCGTGCCTTGGCTTTTCTAACTCCTGTTCCTGCAGGCGAGCGCGACGTCCCTCTCCGCCCGCCTTACGAGAGCGCGCGGTCCGTTTTGGGCGAGCTTGGCCGTGCGGAAGCGGCAGCCTTAGCTCATCGCGAGCTCTCGGCTCCCGTCGGCCAGAAGCGATCCGGAGGCGAGCTGTCTCAGGGCCCTCCTCCAAAGAAGCCGAATAAAACGGGCGGTCAGGCTCCCTCGGCCGGCGACAAGGGCAAGGCCCCCGCGGATCAACCATCTTCTGCCCCTGCCCCTGCGGTTCCCTCGACCGCTGATCCCGCCGGCGGGGCGGCTGGGTCGTCGCGGCCGCTCGCGGCGACTCGGCCCGCCGAGAAGCCGGTTCCCCGAGGGCATCCCAACTTCGGCTACGGCGAAGGGCCCACGGACCGAACCGGCGCCCCGTTACTTCAGTGGGACAAGGAGGGCAACCGCATCTCGGTATCCTCGCTGCTGCCTAGCTGGTCGGAGTAGGACACCGCCTCCAGGGACGCCTTCAATCTCTCCTTCGGCGTGTACGGGCAGGAGGACGCCTCTACCTACGGCGAGGAGGCCACGCGGGTGCTTATTTATGAGAGCGCGCGGGCGCAATTTCAAAGCCTCGCCCTGGCCCACATGGTCGGCCGGCGATGCCTCCGGTTGGACAGAGATGCCCCCTCGCTCAACAAGTTGATCGATGCGAAGGAGGAGGCCCGCAAGCTCGCCCAGGAGGAGGCGGATGACCTGCGGAGGCGGCTCGAAGCGGCTGACGCCGCCCTCGCGCAGTACCAAGGTGGCGCGGTAAGCCATCTCACTCGCACCCGCCTTTATCCCGCGACTCGTCTAAATAAATTTCCTTGCAGGATGCGGTGACCGCCAGCCGACTTGGTACCGAGATCGCCACCCTACAGCTGGAGAACCAGACCCTGCGGGCGCGGGTGGGTGCGCTCGAGGCTGCTGCTGCCGTCCCGCCGGCCTCCTCGAGCGGCTGTCAACTCGTTCACCACAGCGAGTATGACCTGGCGGTTCTGATGCAAGAGAACGGGGCGGACGCGGTGACGTACCTCTTCAAGACGTTGCAGCGGGCCAAGCTCCTCAAGGACGAGTGCTCTGGCTTGCGGGTGACCGAAGTGGTGCCAGAGCTGTTCCTTCCAGTACCCAAGCCAGGGGGGTTCCACCGCATCTGAAGGGCCCGCCGTCTTGTGGCTTTTTTCTCCCCCCCTTCTTTGGACATGTATTTTGTTGTTTTGTTTTAATTTTCTTTGTTTTTGTGCGACTGCTCAGCGGGCCGCTGTTATAATTGTATAAGAATATTTTTACTTCATTTACTTCCTCGATTGTCAATTATTTCCCGCCTCGCCATCGCTACCGTGCGTTGTTTGTTGATTCTCTGATTTTCGTTGCTGCGAGCGAGCGAGGGAGGCCGCTCGCCCATTTGAGATTCGGGACGTAGATCTAGGTTTGAGACACAAAAGCCGGCGCGACGCGAGCGGCGAGTCGCACCTTCCGCGATGCGAGTGGACTGGGCCTGTCCTCCGCGCGTAAAGACTTCGTGTGACCCGCCGAGCCTTTTCCCCTAATTCGCCCTGTGACCCGCCGGGCCGAAGGTTGGAGCCGGCGTTGCG